>MU225231.1:1094570-1111007 GCA_018584345.1 Thuja plicata
AACCTGAAACAGCCGACTCGGAAGCGGGAAAACTAAATTTTTGATGAACCCCGGCAGCCGATAAGTTTCCTGATTTGAAAGGGGGAGCCAAGTCAGGGTTGAGGTCAACCCTGACCTAGGTCAGGGTCAAGGTCAACCCTGACCTAGGGGGTCAGAACCCCTGGAAAATATGCCAGGTGGGGTTGGAGGTGCCCGGAGAGGCCCAATCAGGGTCCTGAACCAGCACTGAAGCATGAGATGATGCAAAAATTGGATGATGATATGGTAGAGGTTAAAAAAATCCCCTAAGGAGGGATAAATGATCTTAACATGGAAGTTCTTCCATTTGAAGATGATACACCTTGAAAATAATACTATCTTGCACAATAAACTCTAAGAAATCAGTGCGGTATTTGTCTTTCATCTCAGTGCAAATCTGGTAAGCCTCTTTGAAATATTCATCCATAACATACATATCCTTCATGGCATGAATTCCAAAACTCTCCAATTGAATGGTTTGGGTGGTTAGGTGTCTCCTACTAAGAGCATCAACAACTTTGTTTACAATCCCTTTCTTATGCTTGATAGAAAATGTATATGATTGTAGGAACTCCATCCATTTCACATGTCTGTGATTAAGTTTCTCCTTTCTATTTAGAAAACTAAGTGCATGGTTATCAATAAAAACTATAAATTCCTTGGGGAAAAAATAATGCCTCCATTTCCTAAGTGATTGAACCATTGCATACATTTCAAGATCATAAGTAGAGTATTTTTTCTTAGCTTGATTGATCTTCTCACTGAAAAAGGAAACTGGGCTCCCTTCTTGGCTCAAGACTCCCCCAATGGATTTATTGCTTGCATCACATTCGACTATAAACACCTTGTGAAAATCTGGTAGGACTAAGATAGGTTTCTCTACAATATTTTTCTTCAACAACTCAAAGGACTAATTAGCTTCATTAGTCCATGAAAATATGCATTTTCTTCCACCTTTAATGGTGTTGATAATGGGAGCACATATGCCATTAAAATTTCTGATGAATTTCCTATAGAAGATACATAAACCATGGAAACTCTTTACCTCTAAAGGAGTAGTAGGAGGTGGCCAATTTAGGATGGATTAAACTTTGGAAAGGTCCATCTTGAGACTATTCTTGGAGATCAAACCCTAAGAACACAAGTTCTTCTTGAAGGAATACACACTTCTCTATATTTATCTTCAAGTGTTCCTCATGGAGTTTTCTCATCACCATGTCCAAATGCTTGAGGTGCTCTTCTCTACTCCTGCTAAAGATCAACATATCATCACGGTATACAACAACAAATTTATTAAGAAAAGGCTTCAAGACTTCATTCATTAGTCTCATTAAAGTGCTTGGAGCATTTGAGAGACCAAAATTCATCACAAGCCATTCATAGAGGCCTTCTGTGGTCTTGAATGTTGTCTTCCATTCATCTCCACCTCTGATTCTTATCTGATGGTAACCACTCTTGATATCTATCTTAGAGTTATAGCTTTCACCCCCTAAACAGTCCATCAAATCCTCTATTCTAGGTATAGGAAACCTATATATGATGGTTATCCTATTGATTTCCCTAGAATCCATACATCATCTCCATGTACCTTCTTTCTTGGGTGCTAGGACTGTAGGGACAGCACAAGGACTCACACTTTTCCTAATGATACATTTTGACAACAATTCTTCAATCTGCCTTGCTATCTCTTGGTTTTGTTTAGGGGTCATCTTGTATGCTTCTTTTTTTGGGAGAGTGGCCCCTAGTATGAAGTCTATATAGTTACTCACTTCTCTTTAAGTTGGGAATGATTCTAGTGTACTCTCAGCTATTATACCCTTATACTAGTCTAATAGTGCTTTTACCTCCTTGGGGCCTACATCTCTAGTAGGGGCCTTGACCTTTGGTTTTTTTACTGATATCTTTTTGGGCCTCACTACTAATGCATAACAAGGTGTATCCCTCTATTTTAGTACCTTCATGAACTCTTTCTCTCCTACATGGAAGACACTGCTAGTAACATGTTTTTCTTTTTTCACAGTAAGGGAGTGGATTCATCACATACTCAACACCATCCTTAACTATAGTATAGAAATTAGACTTTACATTAGGCTTAGCATCTACATAAAATTTCCAAGGTCTACCTAATAACAAATGACATGCATCCATTTCTATGATATCACATAGAACTCTGGCTGTATACTCCCCTATCTTGAAATCTACCCAAACTTGTTCAATGATGATAGTTTGTTTCTCTTTTGTCAACCAAGAATATTTATAATGGAAAGGATGAGGGATCACATGCATCTTTAACTTAGTGACTAACTCCCTAGATGCAATATTATCAGTGGATCTAGAATCAACTATAACTTTGCATACCTTTTTGTTCACCTTGCAGCTTGTTCTGAACAATGACTTCCTCTGAGGTGGTTCTACAGTATTAGGTACTCTCAAGAGTGTCCTTTACATCATGAGGCATTCTCCTTGTTCTGGATCTATAGGTCTTGAAGTTGCAGAATGATAGGAGGATACACTTTGACTGACATCTTCTTAGGTGATTTGTACTTTTCTATCCCCTCCTTGTCTGATAGTTCCATTCTTTTCAGGACATCTAAAGGACTAGTGTCCAATTTGATTGCAAGTAAAACATTTCCCAGTGAAGACACTAGGCCCTCTTCCACCAAATCCTATATTGTTTTATCTCTTGCCTCTACAATTGCCTCTATTATTGTGTTCTCCTTCTATCTCATGGTTACTAAACTCCCCTTGACTTCTCTAGAATAGACCCCTTCCATTGAACCTACCTTTGCCTCTGAAATTATTCCCTCTACCTCTATAATTTTGTTCTCCTCTTCTCTTCTATTTTTCTTCAATTTCCAGTGCCATTTGGAAACACCTATGTACCAATTCAGGGTTGAATAAACTCATTTCATCTTGAATGATATATTTTAGTCCATTTAGGTACCTTGCAAGCTTGTGTTTCTCACTCTCTAGGAATTTTGCCTTCAAGGTCATTCTATGAAACTCTTCAATGTATCCACTCACATTAAGGTCCTTCTGCCTTAGATTTTGCAAATTTTTATGGAGGGTGATCTCGTAGTCCTCTGGCACAAACTTCTTCTTGCTTCTACCAAAATCCTTTTTCATATTGAGATAGGGTTATTTTCTTCCTCTATCCTTTCATTTTGTAGAAAATTCCCCTAGTATGAATTCTATATAGTGACTCACTTCTCTTTCAGGTGGAAAATATTATGGTGTACTCTCAGCTATGATGCCCTTATACTGGTCTAATAGCGCTTTGACCTCTTTGGGGCCTACATCCCTAGTAGGGGCCTTAACCTTTGGTTTTTTCACTGATATCTTTTTGGGCCTCACTAATAATGCATAACAAGGTGTATCCCTCTATTTTAGTACCTTCATGAACTCTTTCTCTCCTACATGCAAGACACTACTAGTAACATGTTTTTTCTTTTTCATAGTTAGGGTGTGGATTCATCACATACTCAACACCATGCTTAACTATAGTATAGACATTAGACTTTACATCATGCTTATAATCTAAATCCAATTTCCAAGGTCTACCTAATAACAAATGACATTCATCCATTTCTGTGATATCACATAGAACTCTGTCTGTATACTCCTCTATCTTGAAATCTACCCAAACTTGTTCATTGATGATAGTTTATTTCTCTTTAGTCAACCAAGAAGATTTATAAGGGAAAGGATGAGGGATCACATGCATCTTTAACTTAGTGACTAAATCCCTAGATGCAATATTATCAGTGGATCCAAAATCAACTATAACTTTGCATACCTTGTTTTTCACCTTATAGCTTGTTCTGAACAATGACTTCCTCTAAGGTGGTTCTGCACTAGTAGGTACTCTCAAGAGTGTCCTTTGCATCATGAGGCATTCTCCTTGTTCTGGATCTGTAGGTCTTGAAGTTGCAAAATGATAGGAGGATACACTTTGACTGTCATCTAATTAGGTGATTGGTACTCTTCTATCCCCTCCTTGTTTGATAGTTCCATTCTTTTTAGGACATCTAAAGGACCGGTGTCCAATTTGATTGCAAGTAAAACATTTCTCAGTGAAGACACTAGGCCCTCTTCTACCAAATCCTATATTTTTTGATCTCTTGCCTCTAAAATTGCCTCTATTATTGTGTTCTCCTTCTAACTCATGGTTACTAAACTCTCCTTGAATTATTTGGAATAGACCCCTTCTATTGAACCTACATCTGCCTCAAAAATTATTCCCTCTACCTCTACAATTTTGTTCTCCTCTTCTCTTCTATTTTTCTTCAGTTTCCAGTGCCATTTGGAAACACTTATGTACTAATTCGAGGTTGAATAAAGTCATTTCATCTTGAATGCTCTATTTTAGTCCATTTAGGTACCTTTCAAGCTTGTGTTTCTCACTCTCCAGGACTTTTTCCTTCAAGGTCATTCTATGAAAATCTTCAGTGTATCCACTCACATCAAGGTCCTTTTTCCTTAGATTTTGCAAATTTTTATGGAGGGTGATCTTGTAGTCCTCTGGCACAAACTGCTTCTTGCTTCTACCAAAATTCTTTTTCATGTTGAGATTGGGTTATTTTCTTCCTCTATCCTTTCATTTTGCAGCAAATTCCACCAACATAAGGCAGGGCCTTTCATTTTCGATTTTGCAACTTTGACCTTCTAATTTTCAGAGATATTGTCACATTAAAAATAATTCTCCAAAGCTTCTATCCAATCGATGCATTCTTTAGGGTCCATTTTCCCACAAAATATGGGAATGTCTAATTTCTGATCTCTCCTTCCAACTCTCTCAAGAGCTTCAAGGAATTTGTCTTGCTCTACATGTATGTTCTTTTTTTTATTCTGATCCGTGTCTTCTTGTTCTTCTTCTTCTTCTTCAGAATCTTCTCCCTCCTCCTTCTCTGTTTGGAGGTCCTTTAACTTCTTTATCTCCTCCCCCATATTCTTGTTCTTGGCTACTTGTTCTCTGGAAATTTAAGCCAACTCCACATTTTTTATTATAGTAGGAACTTCCTCTCCTTGAGTTTCTTCTATTCTGTCACCCATTCTTCAATTCTTCCAAGGTCTTAGCAGGCTCTGATACCACCTAATGGAGAGTGCACTACAAGAAGACCTAGATGGGCTCCAACTCCTTATTATCACTTAAAACCTATAAATTAGACACCCCAACCTCACATATGTCTTCTAAGGGTGTGTACTAACTTGTCTAAGATTCCAAATTACTCCTTCTATTACAACTTAGCTCTCCAAGCTAAGATACCAATCTTCGCAATATCTCCTTTAGGGACACTTTCCCTAAACCAAGCTCAAGAGTAGAAAACTTCACTAGAGGCTTAGGCCAAAAAACCTAGGTGATGGAAGACTTTGTTTAGACCCCAAGGGTAGAGAATCCACCAATGGATTTAGTCTTGTAGATCCAAGGATGGTCAAACACCAAATGGCCTAGAATTCCTTGTATCCCTATCTAAAGGGTTTTTCAAGCATAAATTTAACATACATGAGGATCTAATTGATCTGATTAGATTTATAGATACCCTTTATGGAGTTTTGAAACCTCCCAAAGCCTTAGCATTTCACTCCACTCGTGCACCACTAAACTCTTGCGAAGCTCACAAACCTAATTAGCTAGGTTAGGCTTGGATTACTAAGCAAGTGGTCTAAGGTGGGTTCACAGAATGAACAAAATGGCTTAGATAGATTCATCTACCCCAAAATGGTCTAGACCCACCATTGGTTTGATCCTCCCAATCATATATTACACATGCATGTCACTGTACTAAAGAACCAGGCTAATTACATAGAGATAATTAGCCTAGGGCTTTGTCTCAAAAATCATAGAAATAACACTGAGCTTCTGAGCTTTAGGAATCTTAAAGAGCAGGATCCTAACCTTTATTTCCCAAGTGGTCAAGTAGATCCACTGGTTAAATCTCAAGTTAGGATCACATCTTTGGAGCAGACCCAGTAAACCTTGGTTTCTCAGACAGTAAGTAAAATCTCTAACTCCTATGAAACTTCAAAAAAAAAAATCAAACCAACAGGAATGTTGAAGTAACTCAGAGCATCACAAAGTTTTGCAAGTGTATCCATAAGATGAATCTGTACTAGGTCATACATTGTCCAAATGAATCAGAAAACTCTTCTATTTCCTTCTCTGCACATCAAGCTCCGTACACTGTAAATTATAATAGAAATAACACCAAGCTTCAGAGATTTAGGAATCTTAAATAGCATGATCCTAACTTGTATTTCCCAAGTGGCCGAGCATATCCACTGCTTAAATCCCAAGTTAGGATCAAATCTTTGGAGAAGACCCAATAAACCTTGGTTTCTCAAATAGTGAGTAAGTAAAATCTCTAACTCCTATGAAAATTCACAAAAAAAATCAAACCAATAGGAATGTTGAAGTAACTCAAAGCATCACAAATTTCTGCAAGTGGATCTAGGTCATACACTGTCCAAATGACTCAGAAAACTCTTCTATTTCCTTTTCTGAACATCAAGCTCTGTACACAGTAAACTCTAATATTCCTAGAAGGCATGAGAACATCTAATAACAAAATCTTGGCATTACAGATGCTCCAAGAAGCTGGTGTGGTCGGTTATAGTTGATTTTTCATTCTTCGAGCAACATTTTGCAAAAAGACAACTTTTTGGCAAAACTTGACAAAATTGCTAATTTGAGAAAATTCCAACCTTACCAACCTCCAAGGGTGTGGGAGAGGTTCAAAACATGTCAAGAGCTTATCCTAAGGTCTTAAAACATAAAATTCTAACTAAACACAAAATTCACCAAAAGGGACTAATATGGTCTAACATGGTTTCAGGAACCCATAGGTATATAACTTACCTTAGGTTCCTTCACCTTACACAATAGACCCAAACATACACACACCAGGGTGATCGAAAGGATTCTCCTTATTACAAACACTTAAGCAAAGAAAAGGAACTTCAGGAGGTGCCCTGCACCACTATGGATGTTGCATTTAGAGAATTTATTGATTTATCATGGTGATCTATCAAGATGACTTAACAACATATTCCAAGAAAGCAGAGGACCATTGTGGACATTTAGAAAATATTTTTAATAAGGCTTTGGTATATGGTGTTTCTTTGAATCCTAAAAAATATCATTTTGCAATAATAGAAGGAAAATTGTTGGGACGTATAGTATCAAAAGAGGGAGTAAGAATTGACTCAGAGAGGATAGAAGAAATTCAGAAGGTCACTGCTCCAAAGAATGTCAAAGGGGTACAATATTTCTTAGGAAAGATTAATTTTGTAAGAATATTTATTGCTAACTTTGTAGAGATTGTTAAGCATGTAATTAAGTTATTAAAAAGGATGCAAAGTTTAAATGGGATGAAGAAGCACAATTTGCTTTTGAAAAAATCAAGAAGGCAGTTCAAGAAGCAGCTATTTTAAGGTCTTTTGATTACAGTGGGCCATTTTCATTATTTTCTTTTGCATATTTTCATACAATTGTTGTTGTATTACTACATAAGGATGAGGAGGGTTATGAGCATCCCATTGCATTTTTTAGTAAATCCCTCCAAGCTGCAGAGTTGAACTATGAAATGATGGAAAAATAAGCATATGCCTTGGTTAAAGCTATGAAGTAATTCAAACCTTATTTGTTTTGTGCAAAAGTAATTGCATATGTACCTCATGCAACAATTAAGGATATTCTTACTCAGTCAAAAGTTAGCGTTAAACGATGTAAATGGATAAATAGGATTCAAGAATTTAATTTGGATATCCACATTACCAAATTAGTAAGAGGGTTAGGCCTAGAAAAGTTAACGACTGAAGAGAATATGGATTTGCTTCAGATAAATAATGCAAAAATACAAGATTCAACAATTTCTACTATTGAAAGACAACCCTATTATGTTGATATCATGTACTATCTCAAAATTTCCAAGTTCCCTGAGATTATGACTGATAATCAGAAGAGAAATCTCAGGTTGAAAGCTCAAAGATACACATTAGTACAAGGAGATCTATATTTGAAAGACAAAAATGGTGTGCTTTTGTTATGCCTAGATAAAGGGCAAGCTGAAAAGGTCCTAACAGAAATACATGCTGGTGTATGTGGTGGACATTAGTCTGCCAAAAATACTACTCATAAGATCCTAAGTGCTGGTTATTATTAGCCTCATTTATTCAAAGATGCTTATTTCTTTGTCGGAAAGTGTGAACCCTGTCAAAGATTCTCCAACAAGATGAAGTTTTCAGGCGCTCTATTGTTGAACCCTATAGTTGCAGAAGTACATTTTTCCATGTGGGGGATTGATTTCATTGGGGAGTTCTTAGAAAAATCTAGTGGTGTACATAGTTGGATATTAGTTGCTACATATTACTTCACAAAATTGACAAAGGCAATTCCTACTAAGAAGGAAACTAGTAAGGTTGTTATTGATTTTCTTCTGGAGAATATTCTCACCAGATTTGGTGTCCCTATAAAATTGATGACAAACAATGCTATGTATTTAAGGTTAGAGGAATTTAATGAATTCTATGATGAATATGGAATTATGATGTCATACTCTTCCCCATATCATTCACAAGCCAATAGGAAAGCAGAATCAAGTAACAAGAGTATCTTGAAAATTCAAAAAAATACCCTGGAGAAAAATAAGAGAGCTTGGCAGTCAAAGCTGAAACTTGCTTTGTGGGCTGATAGGATAACTGTGAAGAAGGAAACATGGAAATATCCCTTTGAATTAGTGTATGGTGTTGAGTCTATAATTCCTGTAAATAATTTACTTCCAGTGTATAAGTTCATCCAAAATGAGGAACTAGAAGTCCTTGATCCTATGCAAGAAAGAATGGTGCAACTAGTAGAATTGGATGAAATTAGAAAGGACAGTCAAAAGGAAAACATCAAGTTACAACAAAAAATGAAGTACCTGTTTGATAAAAGAGTAAGTGATAGGAAGTTCTAGCATGATGACTTGGTTCTTCAATAGAATGTCAGAGCTGAAGACAAGGGGAAGCATAAAAAAATTGATTCATTATGGTTAGGCCCCTTTGTCATTCACCAAAATTTTGGAAAAGATTCATATTTCTTAAAGAATATGGATGGAGAGGTATTTGAATTTCCAGTGCACGGAAAATTCGTGAAACCTTTCTTCAATTAGTTTTGTTTTCCATGCATAGTAGCTTTGTATTTTATGTACATGTGTGTTTGCTTTATGTGATGTGTTTCCTTCTAGTTGGGTGTTTTCTTTTGCAGTTAGTAGTTGTGGTTTGATTCCCAGAGATCTGTGGTTTTTCTATGAACTTGCATTCAAGCATCCTCAGAAAGATCCACTATTGGATATATTTCTAGTTTTTGAGTCTTACTATTAAAATTTTGGGTTCCTAGTGTTAATTTTTCCTGAAATGTCAAGAACTGTCTAGATTACTATAAAGTTTTCCTACAGATGTTGATCTCCAACAATGAAAGCAATAAGAAATGTGAAAACCCTAAGCCCTAGGTAATTTTATCCTTCTCGCACAAAAAATGTTAGTTCTTCACAGCTTGTTTCTGATTTGAAGTTACCTTTTCATGAAACTTAAGTGTTTTAAGTCATGTGCCCCTTTTCATGTTTTAAGTCAGTCGCTTAATCTCTTAAACATTTCTGAATGTTCCTTTTTGTTTGGAGACTCAACGCAAAGCTTTGGTTGCATGATCTCGAAAGGTAAAGAATATTCTTTGAAAGATTGGGAGATTAAACATGGGTGGTCAATCTAGATCAGATCCTATGGTTGGCATAAAATCTCCAGATGAACCCATGAGTTAATAAATCATATGGTGACTTTGAGTTTCATTTAGTCGCAAAGTCTCACAAACTGACCAAGGTCAAAGCATGGTTATTACATTTGTTCAGTTGCAAGATCTCTAAAAGAACCAAGGATTAAGTAAAGTCTTATGAGATTTAGCAAGGACCATTAATGTTTCATCAAATTGGTGGCTAGAGCTGAGTCTCACAACTTTTATAATGTCATTAGTTATTTGAAGATCTAGCGATAACCGTGGATGCTAAGATGATCTTGTGGCTGACATTTAATCTTAAGATAAAAGTGTAGATTAGTAAAAGTTTGCGAGATTCAGTGTAGGCCATTGGATTAAGATAGAATCAAAGGTAGGTGTGTAATATCACAAATAATAGGTTAATTACATAAAACTTAAGAGATTCAGCACCGATCATGGATTGCATTAAATTGCGAAGAAAAGTCAATTAGTCACAAGGCTTTCATCAATTAAGAGATAACATGCTCAAAATGAGACATACATATAGGTAACTAAGAAAATATGGTGGCATGCGTGTGATCTCTGAGTAAACCCATGGTTAGTTAAGATATTCATAGATTCAGAGACTTGGTTAGTCTCGTGATCTCCTGAAAAACTTAAGGTTTAAATAGAGTTATTCTCAAACTTTAGTTGCAGACTCTCTAAAGAAAGCACGGGTTAAATAAATTGTTTAGCGACTTGGAGATAACTATTGATCAAGAGGAGATTGTGCGGCTGGCGCTAGGTCTCATATCATAATATGAGTTAAGTCTAACTCTTAGCAACTGGGAGATAGAATATTTGTGTGATCACCAAGAGAGTTGTAGTAAGAGTAAGGTAAAGTCACAAGGGTTTATCTCACGTCATGATATAAGAAGCTATCTTATTAAAGGGAAAGGATCTTGACAGTGTATATGAAATATACTGAGCTATGATAATATAAGCCAATCATATCAATTATAAGGCCTATTTTTCATATAATAAGGTTTTAAAATTGACAAAATCACTCGTGACTATCCCAATTGGCTTATTCAAAATTGATCACCTGTCAACTTCAAACGCCGCAGCTAGGGAAAGAATTGATGTCAAGGTACATAGAGTTAAGACAAAAGTGATTGAATGAAGCTTTCCAATCCTTAGCTAGACTGGTGCATTGATTTCTCAATGATAAATAGGCATAGATTTCATGCATTTTAGTTTACCAAGTTTTCAGAGTTACAAAGGCGAGAGATTGCATAAGTTTTAGAGCATTCAAAAGTAGAGATTTGTGTTGAGTTTCAAAACAAATTGCAACAAGGTTCTCATCTTTTAAAACATAATTGTTTCATTGGTATATTTAGAAATCAGTAAAGATGAGTCGACCAACCATGAGTGGAGCTTCAACCAGTGGAGCAAGTAAAGAAGCAGAGGATGATCAGAAAGGAAAGAGAAACTATTCTGAGGAATTTGTGGCTCTACTGTCTAGAACTAGTCAAGGAAAAAAGGTAAATGAGGAACTCTTTATTGATGATTTGGAAAATTGTAGAGATCTTAGGACTCAAGGATTTTTTGATTATCATGTTTTAAAGTAGTTTTATAGTAATCAGGATAAGTCAATTCCTATATCAAACCCATGGACATCAGGCTTAGCAAATTTGATAGTCCCTGACATCTACGTAGATACAGACTTGTTAGTTGAACTAGCAAAAAAGTATGATTCCCTCTCCAAAAATATTAAGAAGAGTGATGGAATGGATTTGGTCAATTTAGATAGGGCCTCTTTCATGAAAGCTTTCAATATATACCATCCTTGTTCTATGGAGATTTATTTGACAAGGTTGCAGAGTAGATATATCAGGGAAGCCACCATTGTTAGTAAACTAATCCAGGCCCATGTGCCAAAGTTAAATAGGAATTATATTGTTGACATACCAGGTTCTACTGCACCTTATTTTTACAAGGATTTAAGCTTCTACATGAATTACATTGCTTATGGACTGTGTAAGGTTTTGGGAGTAGATGGGGGCACTGAGAGGATGTCTGCAGACCTTCTGATGATAATCATGGATCTGGAAAATTCATATGTCAACACTGATTATGAATACATTTAGTATATCATAGACAAGATGCATCAAGGTCTTATTGATATATTTAAAAATCCCAACCCTGAATTTATGAATTAGGGTATTTTTCTGCGGCCAACCAAACCCAATAGAACTATGGCATAGGGTTTAAAACTACACCTCCATTGAAAATGAGTTTTGTGTATTCAGAATTGGGTTGCCTATCCTATTTTAGTAATTTTAGGTGTAGACATGACAAGATTTCCCACCAAGGTACTACAACTCCTTAGACCTTGTCAATTTGTGGATAAATGGCCAGGAGACCATAACTAGGGAGATTTTTACTTTGAGAAGACATTTACTCTAATGAGGGTTTATGGATGTTCCCAACCACCTCATGTACTTCCACAATATATGTCTCCTAGGATAGATGCAATAGAGTTCATGTAGCAATTAATGTGGACTGATAAAGAGCACCTAGCTCCCCACATGAAAGGTACATTTATACCCAGACAATTCAATATTTTCAATTTCATATTTGGGAAAGAGCCATGGATTCAATAAACAAATGGTTGTGTTAATATAGAATGAATGCAACCATATATAGGTATATAGACTCAGAGGGTTTTATTAAAATTACCAAGAAAATTTTGGCTCTAAGCATAACTGTTATCAAAGATAATGAGGAGTTCATAGAGGAGGATTTAATTAGAAACATCCTAGAGGATGAGGAAGTGGAAAGAAGGGGTGATCAATACCAAGATCTGATAGGCCTGGAGAAATAAATAAAGAAGAAGGGAATTCTCTTTGGGATTTTTTTTTTCCTAGATGTTCCCTATATACATAGACTCACAAAAATTATTGAGTCTTATAATACCTTGAACAATCAACTTTAGGAGTTGATTGAAGACAAAGAAAGGGCCCCTAAAAATCACTCTTCTTTAGAGTATGAAGAAGATAGTGAGGGAGTATATTCAGTTCATAGCCCTCCTCCTATGGATCAACCACCTTCAATAGAGCATATTATAGAAGTAGATATTACACAGGTTTCTGATACTAAGGTGACTGATCAGCCCCCTAAAAAGAAACAAAAAGTGGAATCAGGGTAGCCTTCCCATGCCATGGCACAAGAGAAGAAAAAGGATAAGGTGAGTGCCCTAATCATTGGTAACAAAGCATATGACCACCAGTTGAGAAAATCCATTAGACAAGGAAAGAAATTAAAAGGAGATGTACAAGAGGAAGTTGAAATACCCCTCCTACTATGCCAAGACGAAAGAGAGTTGCATCAAGAACAGTTCTTGAGTGATGATAATTTCATCAAAACTAAAGAGTTCAAGTATTTATTGATTTGGATAAAGTAGCATCAAATTGGATCACAATTATAATTAAAAAAGTGTGATTCAGTGCCAAGTGAAGCTTTGCAGGCCTTGCAAGCATATGACCCTGAAATTGAAACCACGACACTAGAGAAGCCAAAAAACTAGTTAAGACTAGTGGGATGCTACTTGTGGAAGGATGGGATCTAGCCTCTACCTTTTGACTAGATCAGAAGGTAGCTTGATGCAAACTTTTCCTTTGAGACACATATTGGAGACATGATAAAGGGATGTGGATATGATCCACGATCACAAACTTTGGTAATGTGGTCTCTTGCACCTAAGACACATAAGCCTTCCCTCATCAGTGTGCAAGAAAAGATGGATCAAGACAAGATTATTTGGTCTATCCACAATAATGGTGACTTGGAGATATCTCGGGATCTCACCCATTTTGCACACCTAAATGAGGCTAAAACTGAGTAGATGTCAAAGAGGTATCAGAAGCTTTTTGATGAATCAAGTGTCTTGGTGAAGGATAGGGAAGTATGCTTGATTAAGAGAAAGGCATTAGAAGGGTCAGGTAGAGGAATTAAATAAGAAGATAAAAGAGGTCCCCAAGGATATTCTTTCTCCTCCCAAATAGGTTGTAGATGCTCAGACTGATACTACAGAAGATATTTCAGCAGGAACAAAGAAAACATATAAGGATCATAATTAAGTGGCTTTGGAAGCCCTATGGAAGATCCTGCAACATAGGATTGATATCCTAAAGGGAAAAGTTGATTTGGTGCATAATTCTTATAGTAAGCTACCTGACCTAGAAACAAAGGTCAATAACCATATTGCAACTTTAAGTCCTTATTTTGGAACTTGGTTAGGCAGGGCATCATTTTTTGAAAGGCTAGGAGCCTTGTAGCCACATAAGGAAAAGCTCCCTGAGATTGTCTATTAGGTGGGAGAAGAAATTGAGAATATTGAATCCACTTTGTCTTTCTTCAAAGGTAAAGAAAATCATATACATGCTAGGATCAATATGTTTGGGCCGGATTATAACAGATTTATTCCTCCAATAAAGAGAGATGATAATAAGATTAAAGCAATATCAGATTGGAGGGGTGAATTTGATACCTTATTTCATATCAAAGAGGCATTTATAAGAGATAATGTTTCATTGGATATGGATAGGTTTAATAAGACCTTGGATGAGGCTTTTAAAGTAGAAATAAACTTCATTAAGTTTATAACAAATTTCAAGCTCATCACAGATGCCAGATGGGACATGAAAAAGGAACAATTGTAGAATATCAAAAGATTTAATTGGCCTTCATAGGAAAAAGTGATAGAATGGGACAACATCACCAAGCCCAAGAACAAAAATCCTGTAGCCATTGACTTGGATGTATTGGACGAAGAGTGAAGAGGCACTTGGCACGTGATCTATGAGCACAAGGAGGATAATCAACAATAAAACTAGTGTAAGTTAGCCTGTATTGGTAGTCACTAGGTCTCACAGTACTTACAAGAGGTTATCCATAATATCTATAGACAAAGGTGCCAGCTATCCAAGATTTGGAAATCAAATATGATTTTCTACTTATTTTGTCTTTCCACCGCTTCAAGGTGTAATTCTATTTTTGTCTTCTAACACTTTAGGGTTTTCATCCTAGCCATTCAAAGCTTGTTGCATCCTTTCTTTCTAGGTATTCCAAGATGGCTAGTGCTCTATAAATAGTAAGTTGTAACATAATGTAAGGATGGTGAAATATACAACTGCAAGGCAGACTTCTCATTTTGTCTTCTTTTTCAAGATTTTATTATTTTGAATTTATTGAAGCGGAAGCATATTAATAAAATACAGTGCAATTTCCTATTTCATATCATTTTTGTCTTCTTATATTTCTATTTATTCTCTTGTATGTTTAATTTGTAATTAATCTTAAATATATCAGTTATAAGGTAACTGTGTGATTACTTGTGAGTTTCTATCAAGGAGGGAGTAAATCTTACGAGTGGTTCCAGAGGGTTAGACATTATTGTTAGGATTTGATACAGGGGTATGGGAATTAAAAGGTAGTTTGTAAGGCACTCTATCTGAGCTACATTTGTATTTCCATTGACTATTTTCTGTGAATTTATATCTCATTTGACTCTTTTCCCAAGATTAGGCACTGGTCTAGGGTTTGACAAGTAGTTATTCATCATCAATATCAAAACAAACAATCATTTAATTTTCTATTATAAAGAATATACATGCTTAAGTAGTTGTATTAGAGAATAAAATTCAACTTGTTGATTCCTTGGAGAGAGAATGATTAGGTTAGCCTTCCTGAGTCAAAAACTCTAAAAACAAGAAGGATGAGAATCCTTGTTTCACTATTGTTTTCTATTGTTATGTTCATGGTCTGGCTTGTTAAGCTTTGTATTAGACTGATTATAATCATCAAAAAGGTGTTCTATCAGTTGACACAGTAAAAGGAAATAGGAAAACTAGTGTAACCCCTAATCCACTGTCATTGATACTAAAAAATAGTAATCTATTGAAGGTACACCCACCTGAGTCTGTGGAGCTCAAAGAAGAAAGAGGTGCTCTCTCTCTCTCTCTCTCTCTCTCAAAGGCTAGCGGTAAGATAACATTCTTTCATAGTTGAATGACTCTTTCCTTGTTTCTTGGAAACAATGCCTTCAATCTTCATTCTAAGATCACTCTTGGACCCATCCCATTCCATAGACCTATTAGAGGTAAACTTAGATCTCCTTAGACTCCAAACCTTGATTTTCCATCCACTTCTTCATACTCAAACCATTTAATCATGCTCCATGCTCCATGCTATGCACTCTTCATCTAATAGGCTTCTGCAATCAAAACCATCAACCTTGCTTCCATAGGTTACTAACTCCTCTAAGGACCCCAACAAACTTTTTTTACCTTTACACCAAGTCACAAACACTTCTTGGTAGACATTCTTCTATGAATCATTCCATCCAAGGTTGCTCAAGAATGAGGCCTCAAATATCGATCCATAGCTCTCTAGTCATGGAGTGCAAAGGTGTGAAATGGAGGCCCTCAGATTGACCTAGTTAGTGCCTATGCAAGTACACCATGAAACTAGAGATTTAAATGCATGAAAATGAGATCTATTCTATATGATAACAATGCATGGCTAAATCTATGAAAGGAAATACAAATGCAAGTTTAATCTATGAAAATAAACATGAATCTAATCTACATGAATAGCCATGGATGCAAGAAGAAGTAGACAAGAAGAGAGAA
>MU225231.1:1149313-1257299 GCA_018584345.1 Thuja plicata
GCTGCACAATTCAAAGCCATGATAGGGAACCTAGCCGCACAAGAACATCTAGTTTTCACTGATAAGGACTTTAGTGGTCCTGACCCTCATCATAATAAATCCCTCCATATAGAAGGAAAAATCTGCTTCACAAGAGTCAAATGAATCCTCATACATGGTGGATCTAGCCTAAATTTCTGCACATTGAAAATGATTCGTAACATTGGTCTTTCTGAGGACCTCATTGATGCAGACAAGAGAATTACAATAAAAGCTTATGATGATCGAGAACGAGAAAGCAAGGGATTGATCACATTGCCCTTACAAGTGGGCCCAGCCCTGATTGAAACTGTTTGCCATGTACTGGATCTAGATCTACCTTATAACATCTTGCTGGGACATCCATGGATACACGCTATCAAAGGTGTACCTTCTACCTATCATCAATGCCTAAAGTTCCCACATCACAGTAGAGAAATCACAATTCTTGGAGATCCTAAGCCCTTTCAATATTACAAAAGATTGGAAGGCAAACAAGCTAATTACTGTCCATTGAATGAGTTTGGCTGAAATTTCAATCAAGAAAGCCTTGTTTCAAAAAAGGCATCCAAAACATCAACTAAGCAACCTAAAGGAAAGGAAAAAGTCACTGAGGACAAAGCTATCGAAGACAAACCCTCCTCATCTGAAGCAAAGGCCACATTTATAGATCAAGGCATGGGAGAGTATAAATTTGAAAGTGCCTTATGTATTGGGCAACTCCCCTTGTCTCCAAAGTCTTATGGAAGACCATCACCATTACCCCTCTCTAAGGATAAAGCACTTATGCACTGCAAGTCAACTATTTTTGAACATTGGGGGTCCTTATCATATGAACACATGGAGTATAGTGTTCTTGATTGGCTCTATAATGATGAAGAAGAATGACCTGTAACTTTCCCCAAAGGAAAGTATCCTAAAGTTACTCCCAATTTTAAAAACATGGGATATCATGGTACTGGTCTTGGAGCTAATGAAATAGGAAAGAAGAAGATCATAATAGCTAATGGTTATCCTAAAGGACATGGATTGGGTTCTGTAGAAACTAAGACTAACTTTGCTAAGGATTATTGTTTAGCTGCCTTAGGTTCAAACACTGAGGAAGAGTTCTTTGAAATTCCTTTCCAATATATTGAAGATGGCCTAAAAGAAAATCACCATGTCTTCACCATTACCCAAGATGACCTTTCATCCGCTCATTTACCCCTCACAAACCCTGAATTAATTTATTGGGATCAGCAAGACTCACCGCCAGCTTTGGACATATGCGATTCAGATGAGGCAGTTTTAGCCCTCTTTGGACTTAAGAATCTTTGAGAACACGAACATCATATACACTATAGTGAACAAGCCTACTTCGATAGCCAAGTCAACTCTCTCAGTCACAAAAATGGAAAATAAAATAAAAATCAAAAAAATTAAAATACATCTTCTAGTGAAAACCTCTTGCAGGCACCTAAGGATGAAGAAAAAGACAAAATAAAGGATGATTCCTCTAGTGAAAACCTTTCTGAGGCGCTAGAGGAGGGAGAGACTGACTTTCTTTTTATATCATCAAAACTAGAAGTATCCTCTATGATCATTGAAGATACTATTGCAATCAACCTAGGCACAGAAGAAAATCCACATATCACTTACATTGCAGCTTCTCTCAGTGATCAAGAAAAGAAAAACATGACAGCATTCTTACATAAGCACAAAATCAACTTTGCCTGGACCTACAAAGACATGCCCGGGCTCGATATAGATCTTTTCATGCATCATCTTGTAGTCGATCCAAATGTAAAACCTATTAAGCAGAAGCTTCGCAAGATGCATCCTCAAGTTGCATTGGTAGTCAAAGTAGAGCTTCAGAAGATGCTGGATACTGAAGTAATCAGACCAATTGACTATCCTGAATGGGTTTCTAATATTGTATCAATGGGTAAGCCTACCGGGGGAATTCGTATCTACACTAATTTTAGAGACCAGAATCTTTCATGTCCCAAGGATGATTTTCCACTCCCTAATATTGACAATATAGTGGATTTGACAGCAGGACATGAAATGTTGTCACTTATGGAAAAATTCTTAGGTTATAATCAGACTAGGATAGCGCCAAAAGACTAGCACAAAACCACATTTACAACACCTTGGGGAACTTTTTGTTATCAAGTGATTCCTTTTGGTCTTAAAAATGCTAGAGCCACTTATCAATGAGCAATGACTACCATCTTTCATGACCTTTTGCATGTCATCATGGAAGATTATGTGGATGATATTTTAGGCAAATCCAAAACAAGGGAATCACATATTCCTATCCTTACCACCATCTTTGAGTGATTGGAGAAATATAAGCTTAGGCTGAATCCCAAAAAGTGTGTCTTTGGAGTACAATCTGGTAAGCTGTTGGGATACATTGTGTCACGACGTGGAATAGAAGTTGACCCAAAGAAAGTGAAAGCAATCCTAGAGATGCCACCACCCAAAACATTGAAGCAATTATGCAGTTTACAAGGCAAACTACAATCAATCAAAAGATTTATGTCACAGCTGGCTGACAAGGTGCATCCATTCTCCCATCTTCTATGCAAGAATATCAAGTTTCAGTGGGATTGCTTGTGTCAAAATGCATTTGAGAAACTGAAAGGTTATCTAGCTAATCCACCAGTGTTGGTACCACATATTGCTGGTTGCCTTTGATTTTGTACATATCTGCTATAGAGGTCGCATTGGGAGCCCTACTGGCACAATTAGATGACACCGGCAAAGAGTGAGCAATTTACTATCTTAGCAGAACCCTTATTGGCTATGAGTTGAATTATTCCCTAATTGAGAAGGCATGTTTGGCCATTTTTTTTTGTACATAGAAGCTATGAAATTATATGCTTAATCATAAGATTCATCTTGTTGCTAAAATTGACCCACTCAAGTATCTCCTGGCACGCGCTACTCTTACTGGTCGTACAACAAAATGGGTAATGATCCTTAGTGAGTTTGACATTGTTTATGTGGATCGAAAGGCCATCAAAGGACAAGTGATTGCAGATTAGTTAGCCGAAGCACCTGTTGATGGTAAACACCCTCTGATCATAGATTTTCTAGATGAATCAGTCTTAAATCTTGCCCCAAGTCCACCATGGAAGTTGTCTTTTGATGGATTCTTCACTCAGAAAGGATCAGGGGTAGGAATCTTGTTTGTTACACCAAAAGGGGATCTCATCCCTAAATCTTTCAAATTACAGTTTCCTTGTACCAAAAATCTTGCAGAATATGAAGCCCTTGTACTTGGACTTTGATAGGCCATACAATGGCAGATTCTCACTCTATTGGTGCTTGGTGATTCACAATTGGTTATCAAACAAGTTACAGATGAATATCAAAAGAAGGATGACAAGTTGCTTCCCTATCGCCAGACAGTTGAAGATCTCAAGACACATTTTACTAAACTAACCTTCCAATAGATCCCTCGCATGAACAACAAAGTAGAAAATGCCATGGCAACAATTGGGTCCTTGATCACTATGCCAGAACACAACGCATGGTGTGAGTTTCTTGTTGAGAATCTTACGGTCCCTACTTATGAAAAACCAAATTTTGAAATGGTGTGTGAAATTGCTGATCCCAATTCCTCGTGGTACCAAGAAGTGTATTCCTACCTACGCGATGGACATACCCTACTTACTTTAACCCCCAATCAATGTAAAACCTTCATTCATCCAACCTCCCGCTACACAATCCTCATTGATACCCTCTACCGAAAGCATTTTGATGGAACTCTTTTAAGGTGTCTAAATTCTGATGAAGCACAAACATCCCTGGAGGAGGTACATCAAGGAATCTGCGGGGCCCATTCTACTGGACTTAAGTTGGCCAAAAATTTGTTACGTACTAGATATTACTAGCCTACTATGGAGCAAGATGCCTACAACTATGTGAAGAAGTGTGTACCTTGTCAGTAGCACGACGATTTGATACACGCTCCCTCCCAATCACTCCAACCCACCATCACCCCTTGGCCCTTTTCACGTTGGGGTATCAACCTTGTTGGAAAAATTTTCCCTAATTCATCCAATGGCCATAAATACATCCTAGCTGCTACAGAGTATTTTACCAAGTGGGTCGAAGCTGTTCCTCTCACCTACACTACTGGAAAATAGATTTTAAAGTTTATTTTGAACTATCTTATCTGTCGCTCTGGCATTCCTCAGGACATTGTTACTGATAATGGAGGACCTTTCAAGATCAAGGATGTCACAGAGCTATGTAGGAATTTTAGCATTACCCACCATACCTCTTCCAAGTACTTTCTACAAAGAAATGGTCAAGCTGAGGCTACGAATAAAACCATCCTCAGAATCCTTAAAAAAATAGTCGATGAAGTTGGCCGTGATTGGCACCTTCACCTCAATCCCACCCTTTGGGCTTACCATACCTCCATTTGAACCCCCACGAGAGCCACTCCCTTTGCCCTTGTTTATGGTATTGAGGCTATTCTACCCATTGAAACTGAGCTCCCTTCCCTCAAAATCTCTCTCAAGAATCTATTGTCCAAAGAAGAATATAGAGTTGCCCATTTGCAAGAGCTGAAACTCCTCGATGAGAGATACCTCAATGCCCTAGACCACCTCCATGTGTATCAAAATTGCCTTCGCCTTCAATTCAATAAAAGGATCAAACCTCGTCAGTTTGAAGTTGGTGATCTTGTCCTACAGCATAATATGAAGAACCTCCAGAACCATGAGAAGAAAGGGAAGTTTGAACCTAATTGGTTGGGTCCCTTCATTGTTACAGCAAAATATGGTTCAGGCACCTATCAGATTGCATCCCTAGAGGGAGATCCACTCCCTGATCCTATAAATATTGTACATCTCAAGCGCTTCTATGCTTGATCAGTTCATAGTCTGTTGTACAGTAGAAATTGTTCACAAAATCCAAAAAAATAGAAAAAATAGAAAAATCAAAAAATATTCAAAAAAGAGAAAAAAGAAAAAAAAATCAAAAAAGCATAAAAAAATACAAAATCTTGAAAAGAAAATCAAAAATAAAAAGAGAATAATAAAATCTGTCCATCTATGAAAATCACTTCGGTGGCGCAAAGGATAAGTACCATGGTGAAAACTTGTTTCAGGCACCATGTGTAGTTAGATCCACCATCAGTTTCCACCATTTGTCTATACAGATTGCATCACCTTCCATAATAAGTGTCGCTACCCATATTTGTGTAGGTAGTTCTTTGACCATCTTCCCTCTTTTGCAATAATGATTCCCGTACGAATGAGCTTACCAAATCACAAAACTGAGCTATGTTCTAGACACAGTGATCGCAAATTTTTTACATCAAATTAGCAGACAGATTGACTTTCCTAATGATCGTTCTATTCACGAGAAATTGCCAACAAATTTCCATTTTCTATCAATCAATCTTTGGCCCATCAAGATGAATCCTTCCAGTGTCGACTGTTCTATCAATCTTCACATCAAAATTGTTCATGGCAAGAACTTTTGGACTGAATGAACACTTGGTCAAGATGCCTTTTTGTTGATTTTATCTTGTGTTTTACTATGTCCTTATTGCGAAAGCCTCGATCTCTTATATCTTGGTTTTTATGGTGAGTATCTAGTTAAATGCGAGTCCTTTGTGGTATGATCTGCTTGTCATAGTTTGTTAGTGCATTTATGTTTTGATATTCAGTTGTGACTATGTATGCCTCACTGAGGGCAGGATTCATGCATCTCAAATCCCTCAAAAGATCTGGATGTACTGCGTCTCCTCATGAGTAACATTTCATAGCTCTCATCATACCTGATATCTCACATTCTTGTTCCTAACAACCTATTTGTCTGAGAGTCTAGTCCACGCAAAGGAACCATGTCACTTGTGTTTTCTAGCACATGGTGCATAACTCCTTTTGCAATATCAAACTAGGGTGTGCTCTCCAACATTAACATGGTATTAATCCCACTATTATCATGTAGTTATTCTTTGCATAGTAGTTAGGTCATATTGCATTATGATTTTTCTCTTGGCAAAGGTTTCTATTTATTCCCCTATTCGGTCACCTACGTGATTTTATCAGACTTATTGTGATACACACAAAAATAGTGTCCTCATTCAGTCCTTATCCATTGCATTCATTAATCATTAGTCATTATCTATTGCATTTTAGTTCATTAATCATTAGTCATTATCCATTGCACTGTTTATTCCATTAATCATTATACATTTGTCTCATATTGCATTCATTCTGTTCATTAATCATTGGTCATTATAAATTGCATTGTTCATCTCATTTGTCATTATCACATCCGTTAATCATTAAGTTATTATACCTTAGTCTCACATTGCATTTATTTCATTCATCATTAACCATTATACATTACATTTAGTTTCAGTATTCATTATTAGTCCAATAAATTAAATCATTTGCATTTCTCATTTAGTTCATTCTGTACATTGTTCACAGATTTATAGTTACATTATCATTAGCATTATCATTTATAACCATTATATAGTACCATTTGCATTACATTCCATTAGTTGCATCCATAACATTCATTACATCTTTTAGGGTTCATTCATTTCATAAAGCATCATAAAAATATTTATACATCATCACATCCATACATGATCAAATATAAGCATTAACACATCACATCTATATATCTGCATCCCATCCCTGCATCACAAATTTGTCAGTATCATCATATATTCATCACATCCTACATGTCAGTCATAAGCATCATATACTGTAAATATAACATCATAAGTGCATCTTGCATAAACATCACATCATATAAGCATATAAAATCATCAAGATCCATACATTAGAGTCCCATAGTCCAAAAATAGTCCATGTATATATATCTCAAAAATGTCATATCATACATCATGTGTCAAAAATGTGTCAAAAATGTGTGTCCAAAAAGTCTGAGAAGAGTCATGGTGATGGCCGTGATGGTCCTACTCCCCTGCTAGGATGTGACGGTAACCCCACTGATCCCTATGATGCTTGGTTGGTGCTCTCTGACTGTGCCCTCAGAATATGTAGGCTCTCATGCCCCCTCTGACACTACTCCATGGTACATCCCCATATAATACGTGGCCTCTCGCCTCTACGCCCTACCTCTCTCTGAGCTGCCATGACATTAGTCATCATTTGACCCAACCCTGCCCCACTGCCTACCAGCCGCACTATATCGTGGTCTGCCCTATACTCCTCAGCATGTCTATATGCTAAATCTCGCTCTACCATCAGAGCTACTATATGTGCTGACATAGCTGCTAGCTCCTCCTGTCGATCCCCAAACTCCTCGATGACAGTGAACTCCCCGCTATCCACCCGAGCATGCAAAATGTCTAGCGCCCACTACGCACTGTCCCCCAAAGCTGTCTATGACGATAAATCCCTCTGCACCTGGGTCACCTCTATCTACAGGCTACTGGTTGTAGCCTATGATGTGGCTAATAACCCCTGTAGTCGCATAATCTCAGCATGTGCGCTCACCTCAGTCACCTAAGATGTCACCAATAATCCCTGAACCCTCCCCAGCTTAGTTCGCAGGCTATCTTGCTCTGCTATGACTATGTCATGTGTCTCCTGGGATATGTAGCCCGTTGGTGGTCCCTATCCTTATGGAGGTGCGTGTGGAGGTGGTCCCTGTGGTGGACCCTGCATTGCCTGTGGCAGCTCCTGTGTTGGATCCTACCCATGTACTTGTACATCAGGCATAATCGGTGGCTGCCCACCCACTAGTATCTGAACCTTCCCCCTCCGCTGTGGTACTGCCACCCTAGGCCAGACTCTCCTCCTATCCCCTCCATCTCCTCCATCATCATCATCGTCATCCCCCTGTCCCCCTCCATCTCCCCTAACCCCTGGTTGCTCATCCTCCTGAACCACCCCTGGTACTGTCAGTCTAATGGGTCTATGTGCTGCCCACTACTATGCATACATAGGAACTACCCCTGCATCTAGTAATGACTCTCTCACCCTGATCCAGGGCACCTCGATCATACCCATAAAATATGCTTGGGCTATCCGAGGATCTACTCCAATCCCCCATACACTCCCTACCTTGTGGGTAACCAATGGATGAGGGAACCCGTCCGATACTGCCTCCTGTATCTGGCCCATCTATCTCCGAACCCTGGATGGCATGTATCATGATATCATGTATGTTGTCCTCCCGAATAGCTAGTAGTCAATCTGTACGAACCTCATGTAATATGAATCATAGAACCCATCCTCTGCATAACCACCCTGTTATGGGGTCTCATGGCCCTAGGCCTCGCATCCTGCATAGGGTGCCCATACTATAGCCCCCATCTCATCCAGTCTCTGATGCTAGTATCCCACTAAATCTGTGGCCTCATAACTAGTAGGCAACCTGTACCTGCACATGAAGGGCTCATATGCCACTCGGGTCTCTTGGTGTCTGATCGGTCATGTGACCGCTATATGCTCCCATGCCCATACCAATAAGAGCGTGTATCTAGGCCCTAGTGCCCTACCCCTGCAGTAGCCACACATATGTAGATCATAATATAACTAACCAAGGATGATGTATCCCCAATAGTACTGGTCACCGCCCTTGACCATGCTGCTCAGCACTCGTGCCCAGCCTATAGGGAACCCCTTGCCTGCATGATCAGGCATGAGATGTCCCCCTATTACTCCCGCCAAATAGAGCACCAGTCACCGTGGCTATGGCTCCATGGTCATCGCTCTGGTCCACGACATCCACTATTGTGTAATGGGCAGATCTGTAAACCTTCACCTTAGATCCATCTCCATGTAGGCCTCTGAGACCTCCATGCAGTACTCTGGTATGAGCCCCCAAATGGGCACTCTGTAGATCCTCCATACATCATGGAGGGTGATAGTGGCTTCCCCTTTAGGGAAGTGGAAGCTAGAGGTGGTACTGTGCCACCTCTCTATCAACGCAGATATGAGCGCATTATGTGCTCGAAGATGTGGCCAATGTCGCATGTGCTC
This sequence comes from Thuja plicata, assembly GCA_018584345.1. Taxonomy (NCBI): domain Eukaryota; kingdom Viridiplantae; phylum Streptophyta; class Pinopsida; order Cupressales; family Cupressaceae; genus Thuja; species Thuja plicata. Next base: position 1,158,310 of record MU225231.1, read on the forward strand.
CAGTCCACATAGTGTCACCACTCCCCACTCTACCACCGTCAAGTGTTGCTCCAGCTTCATGGTCACTGGGTAGCACTCCCTAGCTTAGAATGTGATAGTCTCCTCTTGTAGTCAGCAAACACATGTCAGCAATTAGATAGCATGCTGGGGCATCAAAAAATGTCCTAGGCCTGTCTGGGGCATTGAAAAATGCTCCCAAACCCTTGTCTTTTCTCTTCCTCCTCCTTTTTCTTCTATTTTCAAGTCATTCCACACAGATGGCAGTTGACCCTCACAGATGGCAAACTTTCACAGTCGCCAGTCTGCAGAGCCGACGGATCTTCACAGACAACAGCCTGCGGAGACGGTGATTTAGGCCGCCGCCTCCCTTGCCGCACAAATAGTGGTGTTACACATCACCATCTCTGCTACGCATTTTGTCCTTCCCTACCCTCATAGATGACTGTCGCCTGTTGGTCATTTGTGAGGATGATGATCTGTCGATCGCTATCTACGCATATGACAGACAAGCGATCACCGTCTACACTGCGCATCTATTTAGGGGCATTTATTGCACCTAACTACCCTCCCAAAATATTAAATGCATAAATGACAAGGTCGGCGCTCAACTACTCACCGGTGGTCCTGCATCTGTAGGCTGCTAGTGTACCCAGACGCGCTCCCCAAGCTATGCTCACTCTCGTTGCGCTGCCATTGCTCTCTTCTTCTTCTCTCTTTTTTCTCTTTGTGAGTGAAAGTGACTTGTCCATGGGCCCCGGTGGACTATTTATAGCCCCTTGAGACCTATTTCTTCCGTCGGTCTCCCCTTTTCCCGTTCTGGTCCCTGTTTCTCCTCTATTTTTCCTGGACACGCCATGTAATTGGTCTACTTTCCCCATTTTCTTGCCTTTTCGAGAAAATTTTATTAAAAAATTGTATTTTTTTCTATTATTTTCTTGAGGGGGCACCCTCCTTCACTCTCACTACCATAGGTTTTCTGACCTTTCTGGGGCATCTTATTTTCTTTTCTTTGACGCAACGTCACTTTCGACAATGCATCAAAGATGGGCAAAATGTAGATGTCCAAAATCGTCCTTATATTAATTTAATTAATATTCCCATAACATTATAGTTAATTTTAATTATATTTGTTATATTCTCCTATCTATTTAATTAAATATGTTTCACTTCCCTTAGTATTTAAATTTAATTTAAATACTACCCCTTTTAATGTATTAAATCTTATTTAATACATTATCCCTCATTGATCCCCTTTAAATAAATTTTTAATTTATTTATTCCTTCACATGACCTAAATTCTACTAAACCACAATTAATCTAAATATAATTTGGATTAAGCTAATTTGAACCTAGATCCTACCCTACCTCACATCACTCTCACTAAATAAACCTATTCATTAATTAACTAAGGTTAATTAAGCTAATTTATTGATTCCTACAATAATTAGTCCTAATTATTTGCTCACACATGTGTGAGCAAATTTCCAAAAATTAAATTTTCCAAATAATCCTTATTTGGTGCCAACAAAGTTTCTTACACCCATGATGACACCTTCTTACACTTTCTAAAAGTGTTCTATTGTCCCAAAACTCTTACACCCTCTTACACCTCTTACAAGATCCTTCACATGTGTACTTTAAGTACACTTTGACCCATCACATCCAAAGTTGCTCACACATGTGTGAGAAAATTGGGCTTCTTGCATGACTTATGTGTCCCTCATGTGGCACCTATGTGGATGTCCCATGAGCTCCACCTCATCCAAGCCCTCTCTCTCTTCCAAAACTCTATAAATAGAGGCCTTTCTCAAGAGCAAATCATCTCTTATTTTTGCATTGTTATCATGCTAGTTTAGTTCTAGAATTTATTAAGCAATTTAGCACACTCATCTTAGTTCATTTTTATGTTATTTCATTTTTGAATCTAGATATTACATCTTAGGTTTAATATGGAATGAATCTAGTTCTACATCTTAGTTAGATCTTGCATTATCATTCTAGTTTAAAACTTGCATTTTCATCCATGGTGAAAGCTTGAGACAAGTTCCTTATACTTGTTCTTAAGTTATTAGCTTATCATTTTAATGCATTTCTAGTGGGATTACAATATTGTGTTGGGAGAGCACACCCACAAACCTCTCTAAGAGAAAATCTACAAGGCTTGGGTGCACTTGTTTGGCTCATCAGAGGTGGTGATAAATTTCTTCTTATTATTTAATAGTATGTTTTTAGACATGTTTAATATTGTTATTTGATGTTTATCTTTAATATTTGCATGTTTGAGCGTGCTCCCAACAGGTTAGGTTTCATTGCAAACAATCATTACCTCCAAATATGATATCATCAACAAATATTTCAACAATCAAAATGTTATCATCAGCATCTTCTTTTAAATACAGATTACTATTTTCACTTGTTCTTACAAATCCAATACGTATGAGATAGGAATGAAGTCTTTCATATCATTCTCTTAATGCTTGTTTCAATCCATACAAGGATTTGTGTAATCTACAAACCATGTTTTTCTTGTTAGGATTAACAAACCCTTCTAGTTGTTCAATGTATACCTCTTCTTCAAGTATTCCATTTAGGAATGGAGATTTGACATCCATTTGGTATACCTTTAATCCTTTGTAAGCAAGATAAGTGAGTGGAATCCTGACTCCTTCTAGTATAGCAATGGGTGCAAAGGTTTCTCCATAGTCAATACCTTCTTCTTGTGCATACCCCTTGCATACTAATCTTGCTTTGTTCCTTGTGACTTCTCCATTTTCATTCAACTTGTTTCTGAATATCCATTTGGTACCAATGACATTCTTGTCATCAGGTCTAGGTACTAATGTCCATATTTTGTTCTTCTCAATCTTTTATATCTCTTTATTCATAGCACTGACACATTCTTCATTTTCAAGTGTAGTATTAACATATTTAGGCTCAATATCACAAATTAAACATCTAGTGTTCAGTAACTTACTTCTTGTTCTCATTCCACCCCTTTTGTCTCTTATGATCTAGTTCTATGGATGGTGTCTTCTAACATACTTGGCAAGTACTCATTCATCTCTTTTTATCATTATGATCATCATCTTGACCTTCATTTTGATCTACATTGCTCGGTACATCATTGTGAGAAATTTCTTGATTTTTGATGTTTGCAACCTGATGCTCGGGTGTATTGTTCTTTCACTCAGGAGTGATACACTGATGCTCAGGTGTATTTTTCTGTCACTTGGGAGCGATACACTGTTGCTCAGGAAGAGTGTCAAAATATTCACTATAGACAAACCATTTGTAGTCTTCTGGTTCTTTTCTACTCTCCTCATCATTTTTATCAACAAATTCATGCACTTTGACATTTGCACTTTCAATGATTTTGTTTGAGGATTTTTTAAGACATTTATAAGCCTTGCTTTTGGTAGAATACCCTAGAAATATTCCTTCTTCACCTTTGCAGTCAATTTTTCCATTTCTATCATCTTTCAAAATATAACAACGACTTCCAAATTTTTTGAAATAACTTACATTGGTTGTATGTCCATACCATAGCTCATAAGGTGTCTTATTGGTGTATTTCTTCAATTAAACTTTGTTTAATGTGTAGACAACAGTACTGACAACTTCTGTCCAAAAATTTTGTGTGATGCCTTTCTCAATCATCAGTGTTCTGGCACAATCAACAATGGATCTGTTCCTTCTTTCAACAATCCCATTTTTTTGTTATGTTCTCGATGCATAAAACTTTCTTTGAATTCCATGCTCATTACAAAAGTTAGTGAATTAATTAGAAATAAATTCTCCTCTATCTGATCTTAAGAATTTTAGTTTTTTCCACTTTTCTTTTCAACTATAGCTTTATACCATTTGAACATCTCGAATGCTTCTGATTTCTCTTTTAAGAACATAACAGTCATCATTCTAGAATAATCATCTACAAATAGATTGAAGTATCCATCTCCAAAGTAGCTCTTTGTTATCATGGGTCCACATATCTTAGTATGGACTAATTCTAGAATAGCATTAGATGTGTAGGTTTTTCTCTTGGAACTAGACCTTGTCATTTTACCTTTTTGACAATTCTTACACATTACATGGTCGGGCTTTGACATGCTTGGTAAACCTCTTACTTTCCTTTTATTTCTTATCCTAACCATGTTGTCAAAATTCATATGACATAACCTTTTATACCACAACCATATGTCTTTGTTTCTAGTCATTAAACAAGTGGTGTTAATATCATCAAGATAGAATAGGTTACCTTTTGTCTATTCACCAGTTTCGATCAACCTTCCTGATTCATTAAAGATCTTTGCCTTTTTGTTATCAAATAAAACTCAGTGTCATGTGTTATTCAATTGTGAAACACTCAATATATTATAGTTAAGTCCTTTCACCCAATATGCATTTTCACATCTGATCAGATTATTCAACACTATGGTTCCTCTACCTTCAACCGAACAAGGTGGTTCATTACCCATTCTTACTGATCCACCATTATAATATTCAAAAGTTTCAAATTTTTCTTTATCTCTAGTCATGTGGTGAGTACAACCACTATCAATAATTTAGACATCATTTTTACTAACCTTGGATATGAGTGCAGTCTCAATATACCTTTCCTCTTCGTCTGAATCATCCTTCATAGAAACACATACCACCTCAATATCTTCATCAAATTTGGTGTCAATATTCTCAACTTTTGTCTCAGCCAGGTAACAAGCTTTCTTCCCTTTGTCCTTGTAGTCTTGGTTGTCTCTTCTATCATATTGCTGGATTCTTCAGTAATCTTTGTCATAACCTCTGTCAAACTTCTTTTCATATGATCTGTCATTGTTTCTGTCTTATTTTCTTTTGTTAGGACATTTAGCAACAAAGTGTCTAATCTCTTTACAATTAAAACATACCAATGGTAATTTACCTTTGTATCTACCTTTATCTCTCTACAATCTTCTAGCCATTAGTGCTTCAATCTCATCAAGTTCTTGATCATCACTATCACTTTCACTATCATTTCACATAGTGTGTTATGAATTCATTTACTTATCGTTAGAGAAGATTTGAATGCAGATTCAATAGATGGTAAGACACTTTTGTCAAAGTTATTCATCTCAAATGAAATAATTCTACCAATCAAACTATCTAGAGTGACATTGTTATTTTCTACTTCTCTCATTTCTTGTATAGAAGATACTCTAATAGCATAAGCAGACAGTAAGCTTCTTAGGATTTTACTTACCACTATTTCTTCTTCGAGTACACCTCCTACTCCTTGAGTAACATTAACTACCTCTTTGATTCTGCAGTTGTACCGAGTGATGTTTTCCCCTTCTTTCATTCTTAGGTCATCAAACCTCCCTCTTAAGCTTTCTACTTTAGCTCTGCTCTTAGCACATTCTTATCTCCTCCATGTACTAGCTTCAATTTTTCCCACATATATTTTTAGTGGTGCATGATTTGAAATCTTCAAATTCAGCATCAGAGAGTGAGGAAGCAATTTCTATCATCATAGAATTTTGTTCATGCTTTTCTCTCAATTGATCAACTGTTGGAGGTCCAATAGGTAAAACAAATTTAGTATCTAAGTATTGAGTAATATCATTTCCAATACCTGATAGGTGGAGTCTTATCCTTCTTTTCCATGATGTATAGTTGTCCTTGTTCAACTTAAGCACATCCCTTTTTCTCATCTTGTGATCTTTTTCTTGAGTCCTTAAACTTCCTTTCTAAGAACACAATCTCTGATACCAATTGTTAGAATAAATGAGAGGGGTAGGGTTAAACAATGGCCTCAAAAATGAATCCAAATATCAACCCAAAACTTTATACCACAAATATAAACCTCCAATTATCTTCAATCCTACAAGATGTATGCTGTTAACTAATCTTATCAAATAACTACTGCCCAGAGTATATTTTTTTACTTTTTATTAAGCTTTACCGAATAACAGTCTAGTCTTTACCGAAATACAATAAATAACCTAGTGTTTACCGATGAATCCTATTTTAGTAATGTGTAAAGAAAAACATCAAAGAAATTAACCATATACATATTTGACACATGGATTTTTAACGTGGAAACCTTGTTAGGGGAAAAATTACTTAGGACTGGTAGCCCAAAATTTTCACTCTTCTGAAGTGAGCTCGATAAAGAGCCAATCCTGTTAAAGGTTACAAACACACTGTTAAGTGCAACCTTGTTAGAGGATTTAAAACTAACAGTTTGTCACTTGATATCTGGCATTCACTATGCTATCTTCATGAGAAACCTTCTGATACTCCTTGGGATGTATCAGAATATATAAAGGATGGTTAGATCCTACTATGTTAAGATATTTTCTGAATCAATGGTTAAACTGAAACAATATATGATTTGTTCATAAATACAACTTAATCTTACAGATGTTCAGATCTATTGTAAGCTCATGATACCTTCCTGATCAATGTTTCTCTTATGTTCCTTTTCTCCACTTCTTTCTTCTTAGTGAATGTTGTTACTTATCTGTTGCTCCGTGTATGCAAAAATATTTATCTCTATTCTTTAGCTTGATTGATCAGATCTGTATGAAGACTTCTATCTTCACCATAATTCTCTTCAGAATTCCTCCTTTTTGATAATAAATTATCTTCTCTTTTATAGATACATATTTCACTATTTCTAAGTCATCATCTTTCTTGTTCTTGACGTGATCCACAAATCTTTCCATTCCTTCTTTAAATCTTGCTTTAGTTTTATCCCGTAGATTTCTTCTTGACAACTGGAATAAAAATAGCTTTAAATATCTAGCTTATATCTAGCTTTAAATTGGTCGATGAAAACAATGTAATCAAGCAGTTAACTCTATATTTAGCTCCTGCCACTTAAGTCTTTTGTCATTTCTGAACTTCAATTATGATCAGTGTTTAACTCCTTATTTTCTCGGTCCTGACTTCATTTGTCCTTGGGCATCTCTATCTGTCAGGGTTGTTTGTTCGTTGGGAAACACTATGACTTTCAATTCTTCTTACGTATCACTTTGGTTTTTCTCAGTAATGCTTGCTCAGGTGTCTTGCTCGGATATCACTGTGACTCTTCTCTAGGTTCTCTATCCGTCAGTGTGCACTGTTCGTCGGTGTTTGTTGTTATGTGGTGTATACTGAACTTTTATGCATTATTGATAACATAACCTTTATCTTCTTTGGTTCTTTGAAGTCTTTTACAATATGTATATGACCAATCAAAGTATATCAATTTGACATCAATGAAAATACAATACATTAACTGTTTAATGTCTTGCATTAACTTTCTGCAGCTCGATGATCATCAACTTAACATTTTCAAACATTCAATCAGTTATAGTTCATCAGGTTGATGATAGTTGGTTTTGGCATAGAAGATTCCATCATGTAAATTTTGATAACATTGTGAAAGCAAGTATGACTAATGTTTTTGGAGATCTACCTAAGATTGTGAAGCTTGCTAACACCATGTGTAGAGAATGTGTGATGGGGAAACAAACTAGAAGCAGTTTAAAAATCAAATCTTACTTAGTAAAAGGGAAGTTGGATCTGGTGCATACAAATCTATGCGGTCCTACAAGAACAAGATCATACTATTGTGAAAGCTATTTCATACTTTTTGTTAATGAATTTTCTAGAATGATGTGGGTTACATATATTAGAGATAAATCTGAGGCTTTTGATAAATTCAAGATATTCAAAGAAAAAGTTGATAATGAATCATGTTTAAAGATAAAATGTTTAATATCAAATAGAGGTGGAGGGTTTACTTCAGATTTGTTGAATACCTATTGCAAAGAGCATGGAATATACAGACAAACATTTTCTCCTAGGACACCACAACAAAATGGGATTGTAGAGAAAAGAAATAGAACTATATTAGATGCTGCCATAACTATGTTTCTTGAATAAAATGTGTCGCTTTTTCATTGGAGAGAAATTGTTGGTCTTTTTGTTTACACTTTGGAAAAAATTCAGATCAGAGAAGGTACTAATAAGACTCGTTATGAACTATGGTTTAATCATGCTCCCAATATGAAATATTTTAGAATATTTGGTAGTAAATGTTATATCAAAAGAGATGATGAGATAAGAAAGTTTGATGATAGAAGTGATGAAGGGATCTTCCTTGGCTATTCCACTAAGAGAAAATCTTATAAATGTTTTAATCTGAGATTGAGGAAGATGATTGAAAGTGCTAATGTGAGGATTGATGATAATTTTCAGAGTCAGAAAAGAATATATGACTGTAGTCAAACTTCATAGAATAGGGAGGTTACTGCAAATCAAGAAGAATCTTTTGAGGTTGATCATGAGATCGAGGTATGTCTTCACAATTCAAATGATTCTACTGAAACTCCAAAAACACCAAAGTATGTTAAGAAGAACCATCCTAAAAATCAAATTATTGGTAATGCAAATAAAGGAATGATGAAAAGATCCAAATTAAGAGATGAAATTTGTTTGATTTCTTAGATTGAACCAAAAACTACTGATGAGGCATGTAGAGATGAATCTTGGACTAAAGCTATGCAGGAAGAATTGGAACATATAAAGAAAAATAACACTTGGGAATTGGTTGCTAGACCTAAAGATAAGAATGTTATAGGGAATAAATGGGTTTTCAGAAAAAAAAATGAATGAAGAAGGAATGGTTGTAAGGAATATGGAAAGATTGGTTTGTAAATACATATACTTAGAAGATATATTTTTTCATGTTGCTAGGCTTGAGGCAATGTGATTATTTCTTTCTTATGCTACACACAAAGACTTTAAAGTATATCAGATGGATGTGAAATGTGCATTTCTAAATAGAGATATAGAGGAGGAAGTATATATTGAAAAACCTAATGGATTTCCTTTGAAAGATGATGAGGACATGGTTTTCAAATTGAAGAAGTCTTTGTATGGACTGAAACAAGAACCTAGAGCAAGGTATGCTATATTGGAGAGGTATTTACTTTGTCTTGGTTTCAGAAAAGGTAATGCAAATAGTAATTTGTACTTAAAAACTTGTGAAGATGGAATCTTAATAGTTGAAGTTTTTGTAGATGATATCATTTTTGGAGGTAATGATGAAATGAGTAAATAGTTCTAAGGAAATGGAAAATGAATTTGACATGTCGATGATTGGTGAAATGAAATTTTTCCTTGGACTACAAATTAATGAGAACAAGAATGTTATTTTTATTTCTTAGACCAAGTATCTTAAGGAAATGTTGAAAATGTTTGGAATGGAAGAGTGTAAATATGTTGGAACACCTATGGTTACTGGTTACAAGCTTGCTAATACTGAAGAATCTCAAAGTGTTTTTTAAACAAAGTACATATCTATGATTGGAGGATTACAATATCTGACTCACACTAGACAAGCTATTTCTAATGCAGTTGGAATTGTGGAAAGATATCAAGCAGATCCTAAAGAGATTCACCGTGTTGGTGTAAAAAGAATATTTAGATATCTAAAAGGAACATTGGAATATAGATTATGGTATAAAAAATATGATAATTTTTTTTTGCATGCTTATAATGATGTTGATTGGGCATGAAATATTGATAACAGAAAGACTAGAAGTGGTGGTGCATTTCTTCTTAGGAAAATATTGGTTTCTTGGTTAAGTAAGAAGTGAGATTGTATAGCTCAGTCTACTGCTGAATTAGAAAATGTTGTTGCTGCTATAAATTGCACACAGATTGTTTGGATGAAGCAAATGTTGAAGGACATTGTGATAACTTTTGATGAGCCAGTGGTTATTCATTGTGAATACACTAGCATAATGAATATGTCAAAAAATCTAGTTATACATTCAAAGACTAAATATATTTCAATTAAGTATAATTTCTTAAGAGACAAGGTTGTAGAGAAGGAGATTAGATTGGAATATATCAACACAAAGGAACAAATAGTAGATATATTTACAAAGCCTTTTCCAAAGGATTCTTTTGAGTATCTTAGAGGTATGCTTGGGGTGAGAGCCCCTCCTTGCAAGAACTAATTGATGCAGGAATGCATCAGTCTAGTGCCTTTCAGAGCTATATCATTTTCTAGACTTAATACTTGGATCTTCTCCTCAGGAGGAGTGATCACATGAACACAATGAAGACATTACATTTTTCAATTAGTATATGAAAGGAAAAACATGATAAACACCATCAGTTTATACTACACCAATAGACAGGGCACAACACTACCCAACGCCAAGGTTATTGATATTGCTAAGTACAAAGCATCCCAATGCAACACTATCCAGTGTTACCCGATGAAAGAAAAGACAAAGAAACCCAAAGAGTAACCAACAGTGCAACCCAACAAAACAATTAAGAGTGGAACCCAATAGATGAAGGGAACCTGATGATCGGTTCAAAGAAGGAACACTGATAGACTTTCAGTTCACACCGACGATCAAGAACCGACAGTCAGTTACATCCTGCAAAAAGTGGATATCACTTTCCACGTCAGATAAATCACTGAAGTTTTATATTTAGCTTCTTGATTTGTTTTAAATCCATTATGTGAGGGAAAAGAAATGTAATTATTATTGTTTTTATCAATTTAACTAATTTAAAACATGCAAACTAAATGATCAAGGTCAAGTTGTATACCTTGAATCTAGAGTTAACATTGTAATGCATGATTCTAAAATAGGTCAATTAACTTGTATAAATAGATGCTCAATAAATTGTGAACATGTTGTTCGATGTTGATTGTAGCCACTGAGAGAATCTAAGGATCAGACAAGAGAATTCATGCAGCAGCACAGACAAAGATCAAATCAGTTTTCAAGAACAGAACCAAGGCTACCGACAAGCAGGAAAAGGTATTAATCAATCACTATAGGTGATATTCATATACTGTAAGCTTTAATGGATCTATAATCAGAAATTATAGATTGCATACAGTTAGGTCAAATATATTGTACACATAATAAAAAGTGGGGTACACTTAAGAAATCCTTTCAAGGAAGGTGGATTTAACAATCCTATTGTAAATCTCTTAACCGAGTGCACACTTAACAGTGTTTCCAAAGATCTTGACAAAGTAGATCCTAACAGGTCTCCACATTAATACTCCTAATAGGGTAGATCATCAGAAGTGATCAAATTATAAGCCTTCACTGACTTCCTTCCATTCTGGAGATAGTGAAGTTTTGTGGGTGTCATCCCCACAAAAGTTTTTACTTCCTAACAGGGGTTTTCTATGATATCATGTTGTGTGTTATGTGTCTATTACTTTCATGAATGTTTCTATGAATGTTGCATTCAATTAAGTTTATGAATTAATACTACATGCATAAGAAAGAACATCATATATGATCGATAATACAATAAAGATTGATTGCCAATGAAGAAAGGTGAAAAGTGTTAAAAGTTTTAGAGGTACTAATTCACCCCTCCCCTCTCAGTACTACTTTCAATTAATCCCAACAATTGGCATCAGAGCCAATTCTGTTCTTGGAGAGCTTAAAGGCTTAAGAGAAAAGATCATACAATGGAGAAGTAAAACTTGATAAAAATATTGAGAATAAAAATCTTGAAATTCAGATGTTCTATGAACAGTATAAAGAAGCTAGAATCAACATGAGATATTTCCTAGATGGCATCTTTCTATAATGAGATAGATTATCTTGAGGAAGAGATCCCAGATTTATTTGTCTTCAGGATCAAACACAAGTGATACATCAGATACATCAAAAGAAAGCATCACAAGCCTAACTAAAATCAATCTACATCTGGCTGGAAAAGTCAAATCTATGCAAATCGGTTAAGAGACACATATGGTAAGGATGATTGATGTCATGAACAATGCAAGGCAAGCTGTACATGAAAGAACACTAGCTATTGATGATAGAAGAAAGATCACAGAAAAGATACAAGAAAAGAAGTCTGAGATATGAAGACTTACAAAGCATCACCATGAGGTTACAAATCGGATTATTCTTATGAGTCAAGAAGAAAACAAAATGAATATGGAACTCATTGAAAGAATATAGATTATCAGTGAATTAAGAGAAGAGAATGAAAAATGAAAGCATGAGGTTAGAATTCAACAGCAACATAATGACATGATTAAGAGAGTTGAAGAAAGTACAAAAAGGGTGGATGAATTCTTGAATGCACAAAGAAGACCCAACACCAACACTGGACTAGGGTACACCGAACATGGAGAGTCATCAAATGAAGCTAATCCAAAAGATGACTACATCAATCCTAGACCAAGGAAGTTAATATGAAATCACTATGGAAAGAAATGCCACACCTCAAATGTCTACAGGAGAAAAGAAAAAGGTATTTCTAAATCCACATTTACATTCATAGGACATTGTTATAATTGTAGAAAAAAAGGACATAAAGCACATGAATGTAAATGAAACGTGAAATAAAAAAAGAAGGAAACCTATATGGACAAGTATTGTCCCACCTGAAAAATGCATGGGCACACATATCTTAAATGAAGGCAGAAGAAAATTAAAGCATGGAAAACCAAAAATGAAGAAAATGTATATAAACCAAGCAGAGTCAGTAATTCATATGTTTGGGACTACAATACATGGATAAACTACATAGCATGTGGTAGATATGGTCACATTGCTGAAAAATGCATGAGAACATGGACCAAAAGGTCTAGAGGCTGGACCAACCCTGGAATGGCATGTTTACACTGTCATAAGGTTGGACATCTAAAGAAGTACTGCAGAGACCGAATAACAGAAACCACCACTTTTGCAAATGGTAACACCATTGAAGACATCAAGAAAATTAGAGAGCAAATGTGGAGGAAAGCTTCAACCATCGAGGAAGCTGGACCAAGCAATGAAGTGGGTGACACCTCATCCCATGGATCTGGTGACATCACCACCCTTGCCTAAAGATGAACAAGTAAGTATGGAACTGCACTACACCAAGTCATATTTTGCATCAGTTCCATTATACAAATTGATAAATAGTCAAAATCTGCATGAATAAAGATGCATATTATGTTACTTGTTACAATTCTAAGAAAACAACCCCACCGGTAAACACATACTAAAAAATATCAGTTAACACAAATGGATGAGTTGTCTACACTTACCGAGAATCGTCTGTCAACACATAAAAGGCTAAGTCACTAATGTAACCCGACACCCATTGTTAAGGAAGCAAAGTCACAAATTTGTCTTGACTATACACTAAAATCCATTAGTGAAAGCAATAACCTTAACAGTTATCCTAAGCATCTTGTCAACACCGAGAATTTTATTTTTGAGTCTTCCCGACGAACTCCATCTTCATGACCCGATGAGTTGTTGAGCATTTATGATAGACTTAGGGAAAAATTCTATAAATAGTCGATAGAAGCACTTCATTCTTCACATGGGATTTAAGCAGATAGAGTAGAGAGAAAATAGAGAGAAAAGAGAGTAGTTAGTAGAGTGTCCTCAACTCGATCCAATGCACTCCAAACAGATCACTCACAAGTTACACAGATCAAAGTAAGTACCAATTGTACCAAAGAACTTTGTTATTATTTTTGAAAAATCTCTGAAATCAAAACACAATGGAAACCACTTCAAGAACAGTAAAATTGAAGAGTGATAAGAAGAATTTTGTTAATTTTATCAAGAATAGGACATGTGTGGAACCTAACTACAAGATATGCCCAGAGATTGCATCGCAACCTGATGATTCTAGCACATTTTCAAAAATTACACCTAGGTTTTATTGATAGAACACGTTAGATCTTATATTCATTGCAAGATCACTGAGATTGGTGATCTGGAGATAGATCAATCTTATAAGAAGCTATGTGATGTAAAAGGGAACCTAAAGGAAGAACACAAGCATCTACAAGTAAAAGGGATAACAAATGCCCTATATTTCCCAAGAGTTTTCAAAACTGACTGGATTAGGTTGGTACTAAGCAGAATGCATGATCAGAAGCTATGGTTGGATGAACCCAAGTAGATTACAAAGGATGTGTTACATGTTGTAACAGGTTACCCCATAACCAATAAACCAAAAGTACACAAGAATCCCTCTCGACCAGAAGTTGAAAAAATCACCAATGTTGTATGGGATAACTGAGGACTTAAGGTGAACACCATCGCTAATGAGGAACTGACGTTCGGTACATGTGTGATAGGTTAAAAAATATTTCAAGCGAGAAAACTAAACAACATAGCATCAATAGCAATAAGCATAGCTTACAAGATTTTCACGAAGGGAATACAAATGGATCTATGTGAGATCCTGCTGAAGCAACTTGATGAAAATATGGCAATAATCAGGTCTGCCAAGACAAACACATTTAAGTTCAGCTCACTTATAATGTGTATATTCTTTTATTTTCAAGAATACATTCCTTCAGCTGGAAAAGAGAAGTGGGAAACTACCAAGCCAGTCACATTGCAGATAAGAAACCTTATCAGGTCACTAGGTGACAACTTTGATTCAGTAATGACTGAATATTTCCTTAACTTCGAGGAAAAGATGATGGATAGAGTGAGAATCCATGAGCAGTTGATTGAAAAGCATAGGGATGAAATATGTTTTATGGTGGATTCAGATTTCACTCACATTAAACCAGTTGTACCAAGAAAAGCCTGTTACCACCTCTGGACTATGAGATAAACATATATCAAGAAACAAATGCAATTGATGCATTGATGAATGTACCACTTGAAAATTAAAAATCAAGATTTGGAACATATTAAGAGGCAAAGTCAAAGATAAAAATAGGCCTAGTCATAAAGAATACTACCAAAAAGAAAAACAAGATGGTAAATAATCTTGAGAAGATGTTGTCGCTTAATGAGGAGGAGAAAGAACAATCAGAGGAAACCAAGGGACAGGGTACCATCGGTGAAGAGAAAGATGAGAAAGAATCAGATTTTGAGGCCACTGAATCTGATGTGCCTCCACCTCCAACCAAGAAACCAAGGACCACAACAACTCAGAGGACAAGGAGCCCAATAGCAAAGAAAGATTCTACACCTCTCAAGAAAGGTCAAGTGAGGACCTATAAGAGGAAGCAGCAAATAGAGAAGCAAACACCTACCAAAAGGAGGAGAAAAATCATTAGGACAAAAGTTGATATTGAAGATTCAAAATAGGATGATCTTGAGGTAGAAAAGAAAATCTTAACCCTGAGAATAATTGATGAGACTACTGACTCAATTGCTACAACAGGTACAATGTCTGATAGAAAAATCAGACAATGGGTAAAGCTGGAGCCCAAGGACAAAAATAAAATAGAAGATGCAATAATCAAGCTATGGTCAACTTCAAATATGTACCAGTTGAGTTTGGTAACAAATTACCCAAACCATTGAGTGAAATAATATCAACACGATGGTCTTATGCTTTGAACTTTGAAAAGGAAGCAAGGGAGAGGATACTTGTAAGACTCATACCTCTCGAATCCAAAATGTAAGAGATCAAAGAAATGATGAAAAATCACTCAAGTAAATTTGTGGCTAAGATAAGAGCCTACAAGGTGCTACAGGGGAAATTCTTAGATCTGGACAGCATGACAGATGCTAAATGGAGCCAAATTCTAGATCTACCTGCAAAATCAACAAGTTGTGAGAATCAATTACTTCTCACCAACACGCCTCATATAGGGGATCAAAAAGATAAAGAAATTCCAGAGCACATTACTTTGGATAATGTGGAGAATAATGAGCCTATTGACTTAGATAAAGTCATGGATGATCTTGACATTCAAGACATCACTCACTATGATTCTAATAAAGATCCATAGAAGGAAGATGATGTAATATTCATATCTCTTAAGGATCAAGAAAACCAACGAGAATTGGAGACACAAGGAAATAAGGACATAGATGTTGCTGATGAGACATGGCCAGATACTTCCATCACTAACATAACAGGAATGGACCCTACAGATCAAATCCAAAAATATGAAGATGTCACTGCTCAACAAGCTCAAACCGATGAGCAGGACACAACTCTAGATGTAGCATAGGTGGGCACATAGAATAATATGCCATTATTGATGAAGGTAATCAATATAATAGAAGGAAATGAATAATCTACTATAGAAGATACAAGCATACCCAAAGACAAGGGTAATGTAGAAACAAATGATACAACAGATGAATCAAAAGATACAACTGCATAAAAAGATGCTACCGATGATCAGCAAGACAAGTCTACTTATCAGAATAAAGAAGGACAAAAACAAGTAGAAGAGGATAAGCAGAAGGAAAAGAGTGAAGAAGAAAAGACAGATGAACCGCAAAATACAACTGAAGAAAAATATGTTGAAACACCCAAGGTTGATGAAGAGACATCTTCACCTAATCAACAGGTGAACCCCAAGCAGAAGGCATAAGAGGTTTCATGTACAAAGCCTTCACCGAGAGCCTCAGAGAAAAAAAATGAACTAGAAATTGTAGTTCATACATCTTCCTCTACACAAATCTCAAGGAAAAAGAAGAGCAAGAAAAGGAATCCAGTTACTCTGGATGAAGTAATTGAGATTCTGTTATGTGATCCTAGAACATTGGATCCTACTTAGTTGACAAAGTATGCTAGACTTTGTGAAAGGAAGGCTATGCAGGATAAGCTTAGAAAAGCCACAAAAGAAGAAAAGGTATTTGAAGTTACAAAAGGAATATTCTAGAAAATTGTACCTAAAATATATGTTGATCAAATAGCCCCCATGCTTGATCAATTGGTGGTTCTCACCGACACTATCACATCTCAGAACATAGATTCTAAGAAGGATATGGAAGATAGACTTGAGAAGAAGTATGAATTCAAGTTAGTAGAGAAGATAAGCCAAGAAGTGGTACTACAAAAGGTGAAGCTATGTGAATTGGTAAGAACAATAGACCCCATAATTTCAGAAGCTATAGCCTTGATGCAAAAATTGTGCATGTTAGATCAACTCACAAAGGAGTATACACTGATAAGATAGCACAAATTGATGTTGATCTTCAAGCCAGTGCACAAGGTCTCACAAACAATGAATATGCAATCAAATTGCACAAAGACCAGCTCAAGAAAGCTAGGAAGCTGAGACAAGATATAAAAATTGTAGAAACAAAGTTCAGAGATGAGGTGAAGGAGCTTTAATCTCAACTCTTACCAACTCTCACATTACTGCAACAACATATGATAGAGGCAAGAACACTTATTGCCACAATGGAAATGTTTGTCCTAGATAAAATTTATGATATGCATGCCAGGATTGAGCTAGAGCACATGGAATTAGAATTCCTCAAAGAAAAATGGGAGAAAATGATAGAAGATATCAAGAACAGTCACTCCCACATTCTTGAAACTCTATAAGTTACACATTTTTGTCACATTTTTTATTACTTATAAGTTGTACATTTTTGTCATGATTATCAAAAAAGGTGGAAATGATATACACAGTCACTCAGTAAAAGGAGGAAATGATATGTATAGTCAGTAAATAGAAAGAGGAAAGAAAAAAAATGGGAATGTATAGTAAAAAGGAAAGTATACATGTACATATAATTATACTATACTGATGCATATAGTTAGGGGGAGTCATATAATGATAAGGATATATACAAGGTGTACATACTAAACACTTTAGTATTTTGAAAATATCAGTTTTTGATACTAATGTCAAAGGGGGAGATTGAAGACATTATATTTTTCTATTAGTATATGAAAGGAAAAACATGATAAACACCATCGGTTTATAATACACCAATAGATAGGGCACAACACTACCCGACCCCAAGGTTATTGATATTGATAAGTACAAAGCATCCCAATGCAACACTATTTAGTGTTACCCGATGACAGAAAAGACAAAGGAACCCGACGAGTAACCAACAGTGCAACCCGACAAAACAGTCAAGAGTGGAACCCGACAGATGAAGGGAACCCAACGATCATTTCAAAGAAGGAACATCAACAAACTTTCATTTCACATTGACGATCAAGAACCGAGAGTCAGTTACAACCCGCAAAAAGTGGATCTGACTTTCAACGTCAGATAAATCACTGAAGTTTTATATTTAACTTCTTGATTTGTTTTAAATCCATTACATGAGGGAAAAGAAATGTAAATTATTTTTTTTATCAGTTTAACTTATTTAAAACATGCAAAGTAAATGATCAAGGTCAAGTTGTATACCTTGAATCTAGAGTTAACATTGTAATGTGTGATTCTAAAATAGGTCAATTAACTTGTATAAATAGATGTTCAATCAATTGTGAACATGTTGTTCGATGATGATTGTAGCCACTGAGAGCATCTAAGGATTAGACAAGAGAATTCATGTAGTAGCATAGACAAAGATCAAATCAATTTTCAAGAACAGAACCAAGGCTATCGACGAGTAGGAAAAGGTATTAATCAATAACTATAGGTGATATTCATATACTATAAGCTTTAATGGATCTATAATCAGAAATTAAAGATTGCATATAGTTAGGTCAAACATATTGTACACATTCTAATAAGTGAGGTACGCTTAAGAAATCCTTTCAAGGAAGGTGGATTTAACAATCCTATTATAAATCTCTTAACCGAGTGTACAATTAACAGTGTTGCTAAAGCTCTTAACATAGTAGATCCTAACATGTCTCCACATTAATACTCCTAATAGGGTAGATCATAATAAGTGATCAAATTGTAATTGTATGCCTTAACTAGCTCTCTTCCATTCTGGAGATAGTGAATTTTTGTGGGTGCCATCCCCACTACAGTTTTTACTTCCTAACATGAGTTTTCTGCAATATCATATCTTTTGTTATGTGTCTATTAATTTCATGAATGTTTCTATGAATGTTGCATACAATTAAGTTTATGAATTAATACTACATGCATACGAAAGAATATCATATATGGTTGGTAAAAAAATAAATATTGATTGCTAATGAAGAAAGGTGAAAAGTGTTAAAAGTTTTAGAGGTATTGATTCGCCCCTCCCCTCACAGTACTAATTCCCATTAATCCCAACACACAATAGAACACATTTGGGTGATCAAGACAATGGTTGTTGTAGGAATGAATATTTGGAAAAGCTACACCTTGTAGAGGAAAGATGGTCATAAATAGAGTAATGGCACCCTTTTCCATTAATTTCAAAGGGGGAGAGATTCTGTGAAGAGAACCTATGGAAAATCCCTACTCTTTTAGGGAGAGATATGAAGAAGATATTGAGAAGATTGTATTGAGATAGGTACTTTTTGGATTGATGGATTTTCTCATATGTTGCCATTAATGCCAAAGGGGGAGATTGTTTGAATTGGATGAAGATAGATTTTTTTGGAATTGGATTTTATTGTAACTGCTGGCATTCATTTTTTGTCATTGATGTCAACATATGTTTCTGATGAAGATAGAGAAACTGGTTATCACTGGTGCATGGATGACTGACAGAAGTGTACAAACACTATATGATTAATGTTTTAGAGTATGCAAAGATGGGAATGTGTAAAAGGATGAGCTGTGATATTATATCTATGGTCACTTGATTTTATATTTCTTTTTGGTTGAGTTACAATGATTTTGGTGAAGACATTTTGTAGAACAATGACAGCGAGCTGTGATAAAGTTAGTCTATGAGTTTTAAGGATAAATTGTGTGCGAGAATGATTCATGTTATGCGAGATTGATGAATGTTAGAATAGATGTTGAGGATTTTTCATTATGATTCTTGGGTTTCAAGACTCTTGGTAACATCAGTTGTGGCGTATTTTTTGGATAAGACCTATTTGAGGCCGACATCAGAGATGTGACATGTATTATGAATAGAGAGAATGGATTTTGGATCTTGGATTATATTTAATGAATTATAATTGATTTTTACTTGTTATAGGTAGAATTTTTATCTTAGAAAGGGGTTATGTAATTATTTGTGCATTGGGGAAGTCTTAATTGGCGAAACTAATTGCATATTGTAAACTTGTATAAAGGAAATTTGTTTTCTTTTGTGAAAAAATAAATAGGAGATAGAAAAGTGTGGAAGCTATGAGCTTGTATTTGCGAATTCTTCTAGATGTAGAGAAGAGGTTGTGATTAAATATATTCATTGGAACTGTTCAAGAAAATATGTTTCTATCAGTTAGTTCATTGGATTGTATATCTTCTATACATCTGTATTTAAGACAATATGTCCTAAAGGTGGAGTTAACCTTCTTT
This sequence comes from Thuja plicata, assembly GCA_018584345.1. Classification (NCBI taxonomy): domain Eukaryota; kingdom Viridiplantae; phylum Streptophyta; class Pinopsida; order Cupressales; family Cupressaceae; genus Thuja; species Thuja plicata. Next base: position 1,178,435 of record MU225231.1, read on the forward strand.
AGGTAGTGAGCCTGGGTAGTGAGCCTGTTATTTCTCTTAACTCCTAATAGGGTCTATCCTTTAACAAGTACTATATACCATACGTAATAATCAGCTCCTAACAGGGCTAAATCTCCTAACATAGATACTATACTTTTGGTGCATTATTTGTCGGTGCTAATTCCCACTGGGGTTTTTCCCTTAACAGGGTTTCCTCTACAACAATTTGTTGTGTTATGGTGTTATTTTTAATGTGTTCATAATTGCATTTATCTTTTGTTTGTTAAAGGTTAAATTTTAAGTATTTTGCACATAATCGATTCACCGCTCAGTTGTTTTGGTGGACTATTATTGCTAACACCTTTATCTCTTTAGGTGCAACTAGATCTCTTTGAGAAAATAAAAATGAGAAGGCTTCCATCTCCTAGAAAGCTCTGTCATCTATGGCTTATGTTTTTCAAATGTTGCCAATGTGTCTAATAAAACCTTATACCTATCATATACTTCATCACATTTATTGATCACTAGATCAACCATGTGTTTCAATACTTTTTCCAAAGTATTTAGTATTTGTCTGGGAATTTCCTATAAAATCATCTCATTTATGCTTCCCAGTTGGTCATTTTCCTCTTCATATTTTTTTATCTTTTCTTTTGAAACTTCATCATGTGTCACATCAACAAGTGTGGAAGGTTCATATTTATGCAATACCAAAGCTTTTCTTTGGTCATTACCTTTCAATTATTTTATCTCCTTTTGAAATCTTTCCCTTTCAAGGTATAATTCATTGATAACTTTATTAATTTCCATTTCCCTATTATAAGCCTTCTCTGGTTTCTCTTGCATGTGCTTGACGTGGTCTTTGTTAACATTACCCTATTCATTAAATCTAAAGTAGATACTAAGAGATTAGTGTTCTCTATTATTTGAACTATTTCCATCCCATCATTTCCTTTCACAATGTCAAGAATTTTGGTCTTATGAGGGCCCTTCAAACTCACCCATGTGGCCAAAGTTTTAATCTTGGGGTTATACCCTAATCCAGCTATCTTTTCATCAGTATCAAATTCGTCAACAAATATGGGGTCATCTTGTTTTATGACTTGGTCTAAGAGAAATGAATGTTGAAGGGTAAGTCCTGGAACAATCAACATGTCACTCTTCTTTACCGTCTATCTAGCCTCCTCCAAGGTGCAATTTATATCATCAAGACTAAGCTACTTAAGTTTTTTTATGAATGACTTCCTCATTCTTTGACTCTTCCAATCCCATCATATTTAATTGCTTCCTTTCTTCCAAACTTCTCATTTTCATCTTTATCCAAAAATCCTTGAATTCCTGAGTTTCTATAAATTTTTCATCCTCAATAAATATTTTTGATAAGCTTCTCTTTCATCCATGAAATTAAAAGGTCACTCTTCTTCCTGAAGTAGAACATTGCAATCATGAACTTCCTCCTAAAATACCAATGGAGAACTAGGCCTATCCACTTCGTCATCATTACGAAGTGCTCTGAGTGCACTAGTGACCTCTCAATATCTCCTCCTTGTGAGTCATCATGGGTCACAATAGGTGCCACTTCTTCTTTCTTTTTCTTTTTAGGAGGGTAATTTGTTGCATCATCATAATATGAATCATGAATAATTAAATTTTTATGCCTTTTAGGAGGATAAGGCTTAACCTATGGTGGAACATCACTTATAGATTTTCCAAATAATTTTTCAAAATATCTCAAACGCAATTCCATTCTTATTATCTCATTGGTTTGATCATGGTGAAACCATGGCAATCCCTTTTTCTATCTTTCATCTTCTAACTTCTTTAATATGTTCCATTTTTTTCCATTTTTTCCATTTTTGCATGACATATGAAGGATTCATACAATTTTAGACAATATCTTCAGTTATGTCTTTTTTATGTTTAAATTATTTGATGGAGGAATTAATGTGACCTTTAAGGTCATAGGCCCTTTCCTTTCCATCTATAAAATGATATGATTTCTTTAAATAACTTTGAACTTGTTCAATAGAACCAGAACCAATAGAAAACCTTACAAATGTGACCACATGGGGCATGAAAGTTCCCTTTTTTACTTGGTATATTTACTTCCCTTTTGAACCACAACTTCCAAATAAACTCTAGAAAAACAAATCTATTAGAAATAAAATTAGGTAGTTTATGAGGGGCCTACTTGCACCCATAAACTCTAATAAGAGTGTTATCACTCTTATAAATACAATCAACAAAATTATGGGTGTAATCCTTCTTAGGATTATGTTCCAATGGTCTCAACACAACCCTTATCTTAAGAGAAATCCTTTCCATCTGTAGCCCAAGTGCCCTAAATATCTACACAACAAATGAGTCATGAAAAGTGTTGTATTTTACAATCTCCACTATTCTTATCCCACACCCTAAACCATAGATGAATAGGGATTCTACTTCCTTGATCATCCAACTTGGTCAATTTTATGGAGTTTCTGAACACATTTCTATTTTGGAATAGGATTAGATGGCACAATAAAGAATAATTTTCAAAAGTTCTACTAGTCTTCCAGAAGACTAACTGGTTGTGTAAAATGCTTTCAATCTCAGTAGCAGTATCAAATTCTATGTTGAAATTGGGATTTTGAATTCTCATTAATATATAGATAAAATCTATTGGCATTCTTCCTCTATTATTATCATCATCAAACTAGAACCACCCCTAATATTTTTTCTAAAATAAATCCATAAACTCCAGTGTAGTAAATGGAGGCTTAATAGTCACCATCATTGGTTTGTTATTATGTCCCCACTTCCTGAAATATGCTACAACCTGCAGCCCCATACTCCTTACCATCCTTTCATAGTCCACTAGGTATTTCTCCCTATCAATTATAGTAAGTGCTTGAATGTTTAAACCAAAACATTCAGCGATACATGATTTAGAAATAACAAGGATTGGGTTTCCATCTACCCCTCTGAAATTTATGGTTTCTTTTTTGTAATTAAAGGCCAACTAATCAATAACCTCAACATCTATGAACAAATTTGGCACAATAACATTTTCTAGGTCAAGCTTCCAGAGGTTAGACCTAGGCACTTTCTCATCCCTATTATTGTAGAAATACCAAAATAGGGACCTACCAGCATGTGGTATATTAGCATCTCTACTTTTAGACCAGACATCTTGGAAAATGACCTTCATTCCAGTATCAATAGACCCAGGAAACACGTCTAGGAGGGATTATTGTAAAGGGAATTTATGTACCTCACCCTTTTCTTCCTCTTTAACCTTTCTCTTAGGCATTTTAGAACATAAAATTTGAGCTGCAAATAGAAAGGTTAACTTCCTGATTTCTTCCAAGCCTTCTACAATTGACGGCGGACATCTTCTCACCACTTCACTTTTATTTCAGCGAATTCTCAAAGTTTTATTATCACTCTTTTAATTCTGGGATCATAAGAATTTAATTCCCATCGCACTTCCACATGTGCTTTATATCACTCTAGTGTAATGATGACCAACTCATTTTAGTACCTCTTTCCTACTTTGTAAATGTCTTTTATTCATATCCATCAAATGGCGACCATTTTGCCAATTTGCAAGTGGTAAATATCCTCTTTGTAAAATAGCGCTAGGTTCTCTATTTCACATCCCCTTCTTACAAAATTCGCAAAATAGCGATGACTTCTCCATTTCACAACCTTTAATTTTTGTTCTTTACAAAACAATGATGGGTTCGGTATAGGGATAACTTTAAGAAACCCCCTCCTAGGAAAAAGTGTAAAATCCTAGCGAATCGTACATTAATTTAGGGGAAAAATTTTCTTGATGATGGTGAATGTTTTTTCCAAATTAGGAAAATAATATAAAGGCGAAGGAAAATTTTCCCTTCCTGAATGAAAATTCATAAAATCCTGGCGAATAATACATTAATGTGGGGAAAATATATATTGTATGAGGCACTATTTTTGCTTTTGAACTGAAAAATTATAATATATGAGGCGAAATGATTTTATTTTTAAGGGAAAAAAAATTTGTACTGGCAAATTTTATGTGTTGTTTGAAAATATATTTATTTTATTGGCTAATCTATCATTAATTGTGGGAAAAATAAATATTTTATTTTGCAATTTTCAAAAGATGGGACTCGTCAATGCGTCATGTGGCCTAACGCCAACTAATAACTTGTTTGTAGATTAAACACATTGGTATCGATAAGCACAAAATGTTACATCAACACGCAACCTAATAGTAACATCCATCATTTTATAATGTTAAATTTCTTATTTGAGACCGTTTGATTATCCTAGATCCATGGCTGAAGTTTAATTTTGGCCCAATTTCTTAAAGGAAACGGAGTTCTTCAAGAAGTCACTGGAATGATGACATATATCAAATTAATCTGCACCTTAACCATTATCTAATTAATGGAAATTGCGTAATGACATCATTATTTACACATATCAAGACTTACATCTGTTTACGTGGACAATTGAGAATATATCATAGTTGTCGTTAATAAAATAAATGTTTTATCACTGACACTAAATTTGGCTATTTCTAATTTCACACAGTCGTGCATTTAATATGAAAGATTTACATAATTCCGAAGACAAATGAACTAATTTCACATACTTGTGCATATTTAATATGAAATATTTACAAAATTTAGAAGGACAAATGAATTAATTAGGTTAGATAAATAATTGAGGGATATTTATAGATGATCTATGCTTCTTTCTTCTTTGATTCTACTTCGGTTTGGGTCTTCCTTTGCTAGTACTTGAAAGATTTCCTCTGGTTTAGGTCTTTAGGTTGTGCCTGTATAATTTCAAATATTCTAGTTGTTTTTTGAAGATGGACACTCCTATCCATTTGACAAGCACATCTACGGAGGAACAAAAGGCCTTTTTGGGCCCGATCTCAGACCAAACCCTTGAATTAGTTTGCAAGGAGTTTGGACCCTTAACAAATGAGGTTGTGAGGATGGTACTGGGCTGTGAATTTTTGGAAAAATTTGATAGGTACCGAGTTAACACAGACATTACATCCCATTTTTTGGCATCTCTTATGGATCTCAGGGGAGGGAAGGTGGATATGATCCTTCTATTAAGGAAGCTATTCAAACATAAATTCCATGGTGATGTTGTTGAGGTTGTCATTTATGGACAATTAGGGGTGGGGATCCCTTGGGAAAGTGATTTACGCAAGGTTTTTGAGTCAGACCAATATGTGGCCATTCAACCTTTTCTTTTGAACCTGTATGTTGAGCAGTTGACACGCAATAGGAAATGGGCGCAGATTGGTAGGTATTTTCTTCACAAATGGTGTTTTTTGGATGACTTGGTGGACTACAGATGGTTGTATGAATTCACAGAGCTTATCATCTCTAAAAATTTCTACTTAGACAGAGGGGAAAATCCTTAGTGTTGTGTCCCTATGGCCTCCGCTTGAAATTTTGATATTTTCACTCTAGTAGGTTTTGTCTTTAAATTTTTGTAGGGACTTCAAGTCTCCAAGTCTGAATTTGAATATTGTAAATTTATAGAAAATATTAATGAAAATTTTGCAACTTCATTTCAGTTTGTTTATATGGATTTAATTGTAAAATATGTATGCGTGACATATGTGATTTTATAATTTGTGAAATTGAAAATGAACCAAACAAATGTTAATGTATGACAGTATGTTATTTATTTAACAGTAATAACTTAATAATACTTAACTTTTGCATGTATCATGTCACATGTGTGACTGTGCGACTGCAGAATTATGAAAGTTTAAAGTAGTTATTCTTTAAAATTTAAAGTAAAACTAAAATCTAAAATTAGCGAATTCCAAATGGAAATTCATAAAAAATCTAATAATTACAATTTCTAGACTCCCAGTTACATCGAGTTAATATTGCCTCTTTGGTAGTGGAGTTTTCCGCTGTCACTGGCAACTGCAAGTGGTATGTATATTTGGCAACTGCACGTGGTATGTACATTGTACTATCAACTATGAGCATTGATACCGTCAACATGTACCTTAAACCTGTTTGTTTAGAACCCTAAATTGTAAACGTATTAATTGAGACTGTTGATTGATTGTAGATCAATGGATAAAGTTTTATCTCGGGCACAGTTTCTCAAAAGAAATTGATTTTTGCAAGAAGTCTACGGAATGGCTACACATCGCAAGGTTGGCATGATAACATGAAATAAATTAATGTCTTGTCAGAATGACAGTGACATTCTTTAGCCATCAGGCATGTCGCATAGTCTCCAAAATTGTACTAGTACAAACTGTGATTATTAGTATAGTGACTATATTAGTAATTTCCCACACTCGTGCATTAATGGGAATGATTTACCTAAAGATATGGAAGATATGGAACAAGGCTATTAATAGACATTATTGCTTGCTTCTTCATCAATTTCAATTTTCTTTTTCCTTTAAGCCTCTGCCCTCTAGTTTTAAGTTTTTAGATCTGTGATTCTATAGATTCGTACAATTTCAATTTTTTGTGTGTAGTTTGATGATTTGGGTTTTTAGTTTAGGCCCTAGGGTATCGAGGCTCTGCAAGTAGAGATGGACACACCAATTAGGTTGAGAACTACATCCAATGATGAGAAAAATCCCTTTTTGGGCAGGATACCAGACAAAGTTCTCACTTTCGTTTGCAAGGAAATGGGCTCTTTCATTAACAATGTTATGTTGATGGTGCTCGGCCAAGAGTTCATTTGCAACAAGAAGAGATACCATGTTAGCACGAATATTACGTCCCACTTCCTAGCATCTCTTCTCGACCTCAGAGGAGAGAATTTAGACATGCTTATGCTACTGCAGAATGTTTTTAAGGATCAATTTCTAGTGGATGACGTCCAAGTTGTTGTCTTCGCAGAACTGGGGTTGGGTATCCCTTGGGCTGATTAAATTGAAAAGCTTATCCAGCGAGGTAGAAATGTGGAAAGGCAACCCTTCCTACTTAACCTTAATGAAAGGTAGCTGATGCGACATCGGAAGTGGGCGCGGCTGGAGAGGGACTTCTTGCGAAAGTGGTTTCACCTCGATGACTTCAAGGAGATGGACTCCACCTGGCTCAATGAATTCGGGGAGATTATCCTCCACAGAAAATTATTCTCCGACTGGGATGGAGATGAAGACCCTTAGTGTTTCTATTCTTGAAATGAGGTTTCCCCATTTTGTTTTATTTTTTTATTTTTTCTTATATGATCAACCAGTGCCCTTGTGGCAACAAATTTTGTAACTGTTTGGATACTTCCCATTTTGTAGGGGTTTACAGTGCGACTATAGTCTAAAGTTAAACTCTATAATTATAAAGTAATTATAAAGTATATTATAATATTAGTAATGTAAATTTTTGAAATAATTAATGAAAATTTTGATGTTTGACTCTTAATGAATGATAATATATTGTCTGGATTCTCCACTCTATAATTTTGTTTAAATTGCATAATTATTGTAATTTTTCTATCTTCCTCCGGAAATGAAACACGTATCAGTATGTGAGATAATAGATTGTCTATGTAATTTTTTTTAATTACAATTTTGTAAAAAAATCTAAAGACTTTACTATTGATAAATTATATGCCCATTCACATTGCCAAATCGATGTGTGAATCTGTGATATCAAATGATATGAACCAAACAAATGTAACAATGTTTAATGTATGTGTGTGATTTATTTAAGAGTAATAACTTAACTTTTCCATGTCAATGACGAATGTAATATCATTATGTATCATGTGTGCGACTGCGAATGTGGAATTATAAAAGTTTAAAGCATTTTATAAATTATGGGTAGTAATAAATTAATAAATAATTAGATAGTTATATGTGATTGCAATATTTTAATTAGTTGTTTTTATATTAGACAGTTTCAATATTTAATCTAATTTAAATTTAATAAATTTTTGGCGTATGGTGTTATGTGTAACTATATTTATGGCGACCGTTGGATGAGCAGAGATCAATGACATACACTTTATTTTGGGTTGAAAGAGAAAAGAAACCCCATTTTTGCAATCCTATTCTGAAATCATGACACATGACCACTCACACAATCGGTGTCATCCAATAAATATAATTCAAATTTTTTTTATTTATTTCTTTAATGGGACCCACCACACTTGATAGTGACTACCAGTGATCGTTGGATGAGCATAGATCAACGACATGTGGTGTATTTTGGGCTGAAAGGAAAAGAAAACTCATTTTGAAAACCTATTCCAGAGTTATGATACGTGTACACTCATTTAATCAGTGTCATTCAATGACGAATGAAAGACCGAAAGATAAAGGAAGATTAAAAGAAACCAGCGACCATTGGATGAGCACAGATCAATGACATGTGGTGTATTTTGGGCCAAAAGGGAAAAGAAACCCCATTTTTACAAACCTATTCCATAATCATGACATGTGTACGCTCAGCTAAGTTTAATTAAAATCATAATTGGAGTAAAAAAATAACTTAACATTTAATAAGTAATAAACTCAATTTGACCGCAGACCAAACAATTAAGTGACATGTGTCCTAGTGACCTTAGATATCTAGAGAAGCAATAAAAGTTAACACGACTTCTGTGTCACGACTGACGATTCATTACTACTCGCGATTGTACAATTTTGACCTATATTTTTATATTTTTAGTTCTTACTAGTATATTGTATTGGAGATTGAGAAAGGGGTTATGACTTCTAAGGTTGAGGATTGAGGAATACAATGGAGTCTCTTAGCTCTCTGCCCACTCACAGTCTACACAAATTGAATTTTTGGGTAAAATCATGAACACCCATGTCCCGACCTTTAAATTTTTCAAATCTAGTGGTTTACTATGTAGATTGTAGTCGTAGAATTAGGGTTGAATTTTTAAACACAGCTATAAATTATAGCTGTCACCTGTGTAGAATTTTTTGAATTTTTGTACAAGTAAATAGTAATACTAGTATACCACTATCCACGATGGGAAAAACAAATACCAAGAGTATGAGTAAAGGGAAAAGAAATGAAACAAAGATAATAGACTTCCACAAACTAGTTAAAACACCAGGTTTCACTGATGAATTCTATGATATTTTTTATCCTATTATCCATGGAAATAAGGGAATCATGGAAATTAGATTTGCACTTGAAAATAAGTGGAAAGATACAATGAAGGATTCCAAGAAAATTTCCATTTAATAGCATGTTAAAGGTAAAGACAAATAAAAATTACAGTGTGGGTTGTTGGGTCAGCATGCATGGTGTTACCTCAAGTATTCCCTTGTCCAGAAATTTTCATGCTCTACGCCAAAAATTATGATAAAAATAGAAAAGAAATTGTCAATAAAAATACTCATGAAGAAATTTTGTCAATAAAAAAGACTGGATTTTCTAGTCTGTTGGACCTAGGGTTTGAAGCACAAAAATCAAACATGCACATTAACCTGGGAAAGCTGGCAGAGAATTATGAAAAAATAGATGCAAAATAGAAAGATACGTATATCAGAGGAATAAAAAGAAGTTCTAGTCTGGATCCAGATCATAAGCCTCCTTATGATTATGATATTTTTGTGCAATGGGTGCAGCATAGTATTTCCTTACTAGCATTTTGTTTGGGATTGGATAGTAACAAAGAAGTGGGTGCCAGCATTCTTGAAATGATTTTTCATATTCATTATGAAAAATAACCAGTAAAATATAATTTTATTGAGCACACTGTTCATTGCATGCAAGAATAATTACTAGTGATTAAAAGAGGTTTAGAGAAGACATTTAGTTTCACAACCTACTTGTGCTATCTTCTGTTAGCAAATCATCGTGCAATATTTTAGACAAACAAGCTTCAAAGTCAGGTCCAAAATGCACTATATGAATGGACACCTGAGATAAGGATGAGTGATAACAGAAGGAACTATAACAATTTTGTAGACTTCTTTTTGGCACCAATGTATCATAAATTGCCTAGATTTCCTATGTCTTGTACAGATTGCATTCAACTCAGAAGTCAAATATAATTGGTTGATTGGTACTCCATGGAAGACTACACTGTGTTAAGGTTTTACGATTCAACGGTAGAACCCTACAAAATTCCAATACATGTTATAGAGGGGGTATTTGCATTTGAATATGTTTAGTATATGGAGAGCACACATTTACTCTTTAATGGTTAGAAAAATAAAATGGTATTTCCTTCCTTGCCTTTCTCATTGGGAGGGTTCACATTTGAGAGAAAAGGATTCAAAGTGGCAGAGGATTTTTTTTCAATTTTTCACTTTGTTGTTGACAGTCACTAGTAGTATTATCCACTGAAAATAATCAGAACAAAGCTTAGAGTGAATGGGAGCTCCGCAAGCAAATCTCAACATGTGAGTATGCCATTGATAGAAAAATTTAAAAACATGGAGTCCATGGAGGAGGTAAAAAAAGAGATGGAGAAATGCACCGCTAAAAATAATATTTCTATACAAGAATTGGCATCACAAATTATGACATTGCACAAATAGAAAGGGAAATTGAAGCACAGGACATCCTACAATTTCTACCAGCAAGCTTCTCAACCATCTACAAAATTTATTCCAAAAATCCTAGCACTTCAATGCAAAGATGAATATTGGACTGCAACCAAAATGTCTGATTTTTGGGAAATGAGGAAGAATCTCGATGAGCCAAAGATCTCTGTAGATCTTTATGATCTGAAGCAGGATCAAATATTTATAGATTTGTAGAATGCCGAGGATCAAGATGAAGCATATCAAAGTGATCATAATAGTTAAGATAATGAGGATGAGCAGGATTCTGTGGATCCCACATCAACTAATGTATATTCAATAACAATTTCTACTGGAGTCGATGCGTCCACAAAAGAAAAATATGGAAAAGAGGCAGAGATTGTAGAAAAAATGTGTTTTCTAGGTAGGGGTGGTCTAGGTCCCACAGGAGAAGGGGATTGGTATCCAATCGCCACACCCGCTCCACCAAAACATTGTGAGACACTAGTAATTGGAGGTTCATCAGAAAAAGGTACTACTCAGTCCCATACCCTTGCACCTTCATTTGTTCAAGCTTCAAATCTAGTTCCACCTTTTCCAAGCACTCAGATTCAATCTGAATCAAGTACCACTCCCACTAGTGGCATGGGTAGTACTAGTGGTCCAAAAAGGACAATGACATTAGCACTAGACATGAAATTAGTGGATCCCAGAGATCAAGGTAGTGTAAAGAAGCAAATGTTAATGACAAGTACAACAATGTAATTGGTGTCTGTGACTGTGAGTCCAACAATTGCCATATTGTCAGGAAAAGATCCTCTGAACAGTCCAATAACTCCACTTATAAGGGGTCAGGGTGTTACTGTTACTAATCCTCATGGTGAAATTATTAGAACCACGGGTGGAAGCTCATACATTTCTGCAAGTTCTATTTCACCTTTCAAACATTCAATTGTGTCAGAAAACCATGATTTTCATTTAAATGATTTTGTAACAAACTTTGAACAAACAAAAAATAGGAATAGACTAAATAGTAAGACATTGAAGAGGGATGTAGTTGATGCAGCTCATGATGCACAACCTGCATCGAATAGGTTATTTTCCACATATGACCCAAACAAAGAAATGATGGAGTTCATGGTTGTTATGCCCCCATCTATAGATAACAATCCATAAGAGAGTTAGATATATCCATCTAAATTTCAAGTTAGCACCCTCCAAATTGATTTATCCAAAATTAAAAATTTGGACAAGATAAATGTGTCAAAAATGACCAACTAAGTGGTCTACAGTTTAGTGATGAAGTTGGAGAGAGAGAATGGAAAGCTTCAGGGAAGAATAGAAAATTTAAAGGCAAACCTGGAAAATAAAAAGGCAAAGGAGAAAGTGAAAGATAACAGGTGCAACGAATTATTGAAAAGGATAAAAAATTCATCCTCTAAAGAAGAAATTGGACAACAAGAACATATGGAGGTAGAACTAAAAATTGTAAGGGAAAACTTGGAAGAGAGCAATAAAAAACTTGAGAATGAAAAAACCTCTTCATTAAAATTATACAAAAGCGTGGAGAGTAAGGCACAAGTAAAAAATATCTTAAAGAAATAATTGGAGGATGAGAGGGTAAAAGAAAAATTGTGGGAAGAGAAAGAAAAACAATGGGAAGAGAAAGAAGAGAAAATAAAAAATCAGAGTGAACACCAGTTGTCATAATTGAGAGAAAAGATAAAGAAGGGAAATAATACAATTTAAACTTATGAAAACAAATTGATTGACCAAATGAAAGATACAATCAAGAAAATAAAAAGAGATCTTTGGGGAAAAATAAAGGTGACTGGTGATAGGTTGTTTGATTGGTTTGAATTGAATGAAAGTCTTAGAGATGTTTTTGGGAAGCTCAAAGAGCACATTGAGAAGAACAAAAAAAAATTGTCAGAGAGAGAAAATTACAAAATAGATTTTGAATCAAATCAACACAACCAATGATAGGAATTTGAAAATCAATTGAATTCATTATCGCATTCATGCATCAATTAAAACAAACTTTGTCTTTCAAAAATGTCAGAAACTAAAGGAAGTAGAGGAAACTCTTTCCTTATTTGAGAGAAAGCTCACCAAGATGAATCAAACAACAACTGAAAATGATAGGTCATGGTTTTTTGAGTCCTGGTCCTAGTAACTCATTAACAAATTTCATTGGAAGAGAATCTTACAAAAAAAGGCTGGAAGACACAATGAGGACTGATTTAGGCAAGCTTCCTCAGGACATAAATCGTGAAGGCATTGCAAAGTGCATCAAACCATTGAAAAATTTGAATGTAGTATTGGTAGGATCATTTCTTTCAAGTCACTCTAAAAATTATGAATGGCTGACGAGGTTGCAGTTCATTTACTATAACTTGACAAATTTTGACCTTCCAAACGATGCAAAATGGAGCATACTAAAAAACTGGCAAAATCATCTGATAACAAATAGTATGTGAAAGTACTTTTAGTTTCAATCATCTCTATATTATTTATCTATTGGCTTGAATTGAGATAAAAGTAACAAGTTTGAACTTTGTATTTTTAACAAGATCAATGTAGCAGATGCTATAATGCTATTGCTAATTTACTAAACCGTCCTGTCAAATGCAAAAATGTACAGTTGTAGAGATGTTGTACTGGTCTTGACTCTTACTGATTTTGATGTTGAGACTTCACATTAGGATAATCAACCTGAAGCTATTGTTTCTCCCTTGTTTCTATAAAAGGGAGTTCAGGGTCATTTGCAAAGGGTAATGAAATTGGGTATTGACTCTTGAGTCATAATTCATTGTCAATTCACTTTTGCAAACAAAATCACATAGAGTTGTGTTCTTACTACTATTAATGAATGAATTGTTACATTGTGTCATATTTATAAATAAATTAATGAGAATTGCTATTTCTAAGAATTGGATCGTATGAGCTGAATAATGCAAATCAAAACCATTATTAATTGTAGAATTCATGACATTATCAAACACATTCATGTTTTTGACATTGGAATATGATATTATGCATGAATGATGATGAGATACAGAAACTAACAGAAATTGACAGTAGACTAAAACAAAAAGTTTAATAAATACATAGGACCCGCTACTTCTACAACAGTTCAAGTTGCCACATCATATCATTATCGGGTTCCTTGGATTCATCGCCATCAACTTCATAGCTTCCTTGGTTCTTCGATATGTTTTATTCACTCTGCGTACCTCCGCTTAACTCAAGTTCACCACTAGCACTACCAGTACTAGTACATGATTCAATGTTAGTCACATCATTTTCTCTAGCACTCCCACTTTGGTTTGAAATGTTTCCCATCTCTCTTCTCTGAAATTTCTTCCTCCACAATTTCAGTGCCCTGTCGTAAGGAAAAGTATGGATTTCATACCTGGATGTATAGAGCCTCAAGAAATTTTCCAAATTATTGCTATTTTTTTTCTTAGCTTTGACTTTAGGAATCCCAAAGCACTGAAAACTCTCTCATCCTCCACTGACCCCAATATCATGGTCAGACATAAATCAGCAAGTTTGAAAAATTATGATATTGAATCAATCAACATTTCTCTCTCGGCTAGATATTTCCAAAGCCTTGTTGTCGATCCATCTTTGTGGGGGTTTCACATAATATTATATTGTTCCCTCATTGTCTATGAAAAATGGCCCAATTGATCTCTCAAATGAGATTCATCTAAAATTCCATTTAGAGTTACTCTATTTAACTATTTGGTTTTGCAAAAAAAATCTATCAAAGTTAGTATCTTAGTTTGATAATTGTTTGAATTATTGATACTCCAATATCGAGGAAACACAATAGCCATGGCTTCAAGTAGTTGAACTGGATGGAATCTTTCTCTAATCTATGAGGAAAGATCATAGGCAATGTGTTTCACAGAAGCAGTTATAGACTGAATGATCTAGGTAAAGTCTTCCCTTTTAACACTTGATATTCTCTTCTTGTGGATCCTTCCTAGTATCTCGGACTCGACCCTGGCATAGTAGTACATTGGTATCTCAACTTTGCGTACTTCTACACATAACTCCCCATTTGCACCAATCTTTAAAAATTTGTCAAGATTGTCCAAATCTATGATTTTGAGCTAGCTGACAAATTTTACATCATCACACGATCGATAGAGATTATCGAGCATCATGCATGTCAATTTATGAAGTGCAGCATGTTCTACAATATACATTACTCTTTGCTGGGCCTTTTTCATTATATTTCTCATTTCCTCCAGTAGGGAGAGAAGACCTGCTAATGTTAAGAGTGTCTTTACATTACTTAACCTTCACAGTAGCTCAGGAAATTTGGTTAGCCCTGCTTCTTCACAACTTGAGTTCATTAGACCAAGAAACGATTGATATTTTGAAAATAATCGATGCGCTGGTCCATCGAAAGAGATCCATCTAGTATCATTATCCTTCAAAAGCTTGTTCTTGTTGGTTAGTCCTTCAAAGAAGTATTGAAATTACCTCAATTGTTTCAAAATTTGACAGAAGGATTGGTAGAGCTCTTTGATTAAAACTTGATTTTTTTTGTACTGGAGCATGCTTGTTGACAACTCCAAAAGCTAGATTCATTCTGTGGGCCATGTAGTCAATGAGAGTAACGTAGGGCGCATAAGAAGATTATATCTTTGTGCAAAGACCGTGCCTGTGGCCTTGCATTACTGAAGCTCCATCCACTCTAACATGCACCAACTTATTGGCAATTGTCATGTCATCTACACCTCCATATTAAATTAGAAAATTCTTTACTAGTTCAAATAAATTTTCAGCTGTTGCATTATCCTTGATTTTAGCAACAGTTAGTAGATGAGGTTGGCAGAAAAAATTGTGTATAGTATAAACATGCATGCATACCCACGAAGTATTATCTACTATTGTAACCTCATCTAAAGACAATGCAATAAAATTTGATCGTTTAATTTTATCCTTTAGATTATCTTTTTCAACCTCGGCAAGACAAGTTGCCCATTCCCATCCACTATTTACTGACCAGTGACTGTTAGGATAGTTATGAACTTTCAGAATGTGTAATAAAGCACTCAATTATGGGTAGTCTATCATAGGATGCCCTCTGCTAAAAATATTAAAGACAACATTTAACTAAACAACTTTTCCCATTAGTTCTGCTTCCAATGCTTTTCCAAAACAAGCTTCAATAGAGCCTTTAACTTGAGCAGCCTTCATCTGTATATTCTTCTGAAATTCATATAATTCATCATTCTTAACATGTAGAGATTCATCCTTTGTTTTCCATCTTATCACTAATTTTTCAACTCCATCTATGGATTTCTTTTCGTAAACTTTACCCATATGCTTCTCTACGGTGTCAATTTTTAATTGTAACCTCTTTTCCTTCTTATTTATCTTGTTGCAAATCTTACATTTTCATTCTACCAGAGGCTTCCTTTCAATTGGATTTTCTAGTGGTTCAATGAATGGATACTTTTACAAATTCTATTTGAAAATTCCTTGACAATTCCCACTTCTGATCATTTTTTGATTCCCTATCCTTTTTTGAATTTCTTTTCTTTTCTTTTTCCCTGTACCATCATCATCTCTGACATTATTAGTCTCATCCAAGTTGATTATATTATTATGGCTACTCTGGTTATTTAACTGAAAATATTCTTTAATTTCATCGTGATGTGAGATATCAGGTTTGCCTACTTCTTCAACATGTCGTGTAGTTTCAGGTTGTGAATCTTGAAAATCTACTTGTGATGAAGCAGCTTCCCAATTTTGGATAGAAACATTTCCAACACCATAACCAAAGTATGATGATAAGGTTCTGCATTTTTCTTGCCTCTCTTCATCTTGCCTTTCCCCACTTGCAAGAGCCTTACCCTTATTCTTGTTTGACATCTCCATTCTCCAATGACTTCCACTGTAAAAAAATGTTAAATTGTTGAAGTAGAAATAGACTATAATATATATAAATATGATTCTAGATTCATTGGCCCTAAAATCATGTCTAAGGTCTCCTTGGTCACCACTGTTCACTAACTGGTTACCACTAAATAATAATAAACTCAAAATTACAGAGTCACAGAATAAGTATCACTTACCTTTGGCTTAAATTAAATTGCAGTCACGAATCGCCAATGTAGTATGAAGTTGCACTCAATAGTCTAAAACTATTGAAGTACTTATACTCATCTGAAACTTCGCTATTGATCAAAATTTTTTATACTATCCTTATTTGGCGAATTCAGTGGGAGGTATTAGGTCAAGGTATACAAATTTGGTGAATCCCGCATAATTATAAAACATCTTTTGTTATTTCCAAGGTGATTATGGGTCATCCAATACCTTTGTATGATTAATAAAGTTGGTAACTTGGGTCGGTTTGAGACATGTGTCCACAAAATTCCAAGCAAATTTGGGGCCGCCTATAAATATATATGTATAAAACTATTGGAAAATATAGGTCATCCATTTGGGGTTGCTTAGAAATTATAGGCAATTTTTTTAAATTTACGGGGACCAAAAATTATATTCCATTGGCAATAATGTGTAAGAAAGGTAAAAAATTAAATAAAGTGATGGGCGATGGGCCCGGGCATTGGACCCAATATTAATAATTGTCAGGCGATAAGGTCAATCTAATATATGAAAAAAATTTGCCAATTCCCCACTCACCGACATGGAACATTCGCCAATTGATGAATAATCACCACTAAAGTTTTTGCTGGTTAGGTATTTTACAACCCTTGTTTTATGTCTTTGTGAAACAATGATGGCTTCTCTATTTTGCAACCCTTGTTTTCTGTCTGCAAAAAAAAAAACAATGTATGAACCAAGGTTATATGCACCTCTCTAAATTGGTTTTTTTATGGATCATGGAATCTTTCTGTTAGGTATTTTTCTTTATATTTTATAGGGTATTTTTATATAATCTGCAATCTGATATTAGAATAAATATGCTTCAAGACATTCACATTATAATATATGTAAATATTTTGGGAAAAGATAGGCATTCTATTTGGGCTACTATTGTGGTGAAACTTTATAAGAAAACTTCAGTAACTTTAGAAAAGATTTGTGATGACCAACATGGTTCACTAGTGTTGATCTCTAAGTTTAGTTGATCATTAGTGTTCCACACTTAGTCATTTATCTAGGCAGTTTTATCCGATCATCACTGTGGTTGAGCTATCGGGCATAGTCATTGCTGAGAAGATAATAGTTTCTGAGTCACACGGTTACCAAGTTCAGTTCATGCCGAGCGATAGAGTCTTTCTGTGCCAAGCAAGACAGTTTTGTTATGTATGTCAGGATTGACACCAATTTCAAGGTAAACTATTTTAGGCCGACTTATCTAAGCATTTAATATTTTCAATGAGATAATTATGCATTTAATTATTTGATCCCACTATGTGGCATGGAGCCAATCAGAAAATTGGATTTCCTAAGCGGCATAAGCATTTGATCCTCATTGTTGATCTAGATCTAATTGTCAGATCCGTAAAGTATATGAAGATTGCTTCTTACCCTAATTTTGGAGAGTATAGAGAGAAGGTGTATGTGTACATGAGAGATGTGCGAAGGGTTGTTTTGATAGAGGAAGAATAGATCTAGCAAAGTGAAAGTGTTGTGAGCAGTAGAGTAAAAATATATCAAATTATTAGATCAAAGAAGGTATTGAAAAGAGGAGATTCGTTATCAACATCAGAGTGCATATCGAAGGATCAGTTCTTGAAACATTATAACAAGTGTATCAAGTGAAATCTCTTAACAGAGTGGTTCTAACAGACCTTTCTAAATCTCTTAGCCGAGTGCTTACTTTGTTGTAAGTTTAAATCCTTTTACAAGGTAGATTGTAATGATCTGTAGCTCTTAACTGAGCAGACCTTTAGGTAGATTACATATTGTGATCAAATTTTGTAGCCCTAATAGGTACACTTTATTGTTGTAGTAGTGAATATTTTGTGGCGCCATCCCCACCCTAGTTTTACCTTATTGGGTTTCTGGGTTACCAAAATTTTGTGTCTTGTGTTATTTATTTACTATCATGAATGCTACTAGATGATAGATCAATTACATTTATGTATGATTGTGGATCAGTTTTTTTTAAGAGATAAAAGTTGAAGATCTAATTCACCCCCCCTCTCAGCATCTTCCTTTCCCATATTGTATTTCTAACAATTGGTATCAGAGCTCGGTTCTCCTAAAAAGGGTTTTAATCAGCTTGAGAAGTACAGATCTTGAGATGGAGATTTACAAATTGGGTAAAGTCATTGAGAATCAAAAGATTGAAATTTAGCTAGCATTACATCAGCTTGAGACATCAAGATAGGAATTGAGAAAGTCCTTGATATCTAGGAAAGATTTGGCCAAACAAATGAATGACACTCATTATCAGGAAGAAGACACTACAAGTCTATTTAAGAATGGAAACTCTACTGAGAGTGATGCAACAATTTAAGATCTACTGGAAAGGAATAATACATTGTGTGAAGAAGTTAGAAACTTGAAGAGAGAACAAGAAGCACAAACAGTAAGACTGTGTGAAGTAGTGGAACAAAAGAAGAAAGTTGAAGATGACAAAGCTATGGCTAAAGAAGACAAAAGAATGATGACTATCAGACTTGATGAAAGGACACATGAAGTAAAAATGATGAAAAATAATCAAGTTGAAATGGTGAATCAACTGCTACTTGAAAATTAGGAGATCAGTAGGAAAGACATAGAAATTGTGAATCTGAGATCTGAGAATAGTCAATTGAAAGATGAATTGAGATCTGAGAAAGAACTGAATGAAAGATTGAATAGATCCAATGAAGCTTTGACTCATTTTGAAAATATGATGGAAGCGTCAAGGAAATCTAGAGATTCCTCTGGATTAGGTCATATAGAACAACAGACATATTCTAAAAAAGGAGAATCATCTAATATTGGTGAAAAGAGGAATGCAAAATCAAAGAACAACAAGCATGTATGCCATCACTGTGGAAAACCAGGACACGCTGCAAACATTTGTCGAAGCAAGAATGGTAAGTCCAATCCTAAACCTAAGTTCAATGGTTATTTATTTAACTGTAAAAGGTTTGGACATAAAGCACATGAATGTTGGGAAAAGGAAAATAATGCACCTTCCACACCTAGATTCAATGGGTATTATTACAACTGTCAAAAATTTGGACATAGAGCACAAGATTGCAGATCTAATGGTAAACAATAATGGACATCAAAGACACAAGAAAAAGTACCAAGGAAAGGTAACACTTACAATTGGGATTACAACACATGGCATAGTTTTCATTACTATGGTGAGTATGGGCATGTTCCAAAAAACTGTATAAAGACACATTTCAGAGGAAAATCTAAGAGTTGGATGAACGAAAGCCTAGTTTGTTATAATTGTCTAAAAATCGATCACACTAGGAAGGATTGCAAGACAAGGGTACCTGCTCCTACTGTTGAGGAAATTAGAACACAGATGAATCAAACATGGGTAAGAAAAACATAACTTAGCAGCAGTGAAGCTACTGAAGCTGAGATCACCCAATCCAATGGATCAAGTGATCACACCATCACTAATTAAGCAAGAAAGGTATGAAAGGAACTATGTTTATATCTCATATATTTTATCAGTTCCTAACATATAAAGTGAAAAATTCCATATCTACATATGTTGAGATGCATCAAGACATAATTTTGAAACATGTACCTAGCAAAGTCAATATGCACTATAGGTGTCGAGCAACAGTGTTACTCTACACTGAGACTGAGCTCTCTAGTGTATGTCGAGCTGGTATGGGTTGCGATCGAGAGATAGACAAGTTTTGTGAGTCAGTCGAGGATAGCTGTTTGGCAGTCACTCAATGGATAGAACATTTATTGCAAACCTAAATTTTGACCTTTGGAGCCTATAAAGGAATGAGTCGATCATTACTTATTTTTTACCTTATAATTGAGAATTTCATAGAGTGTTGGATCAATTTGTGAACTTGATTTCTACAAATATCTTTCGAAGACTTCTACAACATGTCATCGGCTACCCTAAGTAAAAGTGTGAATTTCAACATTTGTCGAGGTATTCTATTTATTTTCTTTTGAAACCCTATTTTGTTTGGAATCATGGCCACTAGTTCTTCCACATCATTGAAGAGTATGGAGAAGGATTTTCTTAACATTGAATTGGTAAGGAGCGACACCTATGCGCCTCCTAATTTTTGAATAGTTCCTGAGAGCACCATCTAGGGTGCTCTAACTGGATCCCTATCATCGATTCCACCTAAGGTACCCATGATTCATGATATTAGGTCATGTTATATGTGCAAGATAAGTGAAGTTAGTGATCATGAACTAAGAGAATCTTTCAGCAAATTGTACAAAGATGGAGCCCTAAAAGATGAACACAAACATTTAGCTGAGAGATGGTAAAATTGTGCCCTAGACTTTTTGAGGGATTTTAGAATGGAATGGATCAAGATTGTTTTGAGTTGTGTACATGACATGAACATATGGCTGGAAATTGGACCAGTTAAGATTACAAAGGAAATCATCCATCGTGTAACTGGTTATCCAATTCTTAATGGAAAGAGGACAATGAGATGTCAGAGTAAGGAAAACATAGAAGAATTCACTAGAGCCATTTGGAACAAAAGAGGGATGACGATCTCTACTATTACAGATTTGGAGCTTGATTTTGCGGTTAGGGTTATTGCTCATTAGTTTAATCAGTCGAGCCGACTAGATAGTGTCCCATGCATTATAATCGACCATGCTTGGAAGATTGTGAAGAAGGATCATACTTATGACATTGCTGAGCTTCAACTGATGCAATTGGCTGAGAACCTTACTTCAATCAGAAAGGAAAAGAATTCAATATTTAACTTCAGATCTCTACTCACTTGTATATTTTTCTACATACAAAATACATTTCCTACTTTTGGAAACATAGTGTGGAAAATAGACATACCTAGCACACAGCAAATCAATGCATTTATTCAGCAGTTAGGTGATAATTTTGACAATTTAATGGGAACATATTTTGTCGAATTCAATAAAAAAATGAGATTGAGGAGTAGAATTCCCAGATCACTTGTTGAGAAACATTATGAGGATGTTTGTTTCCTAGTAGACATAGATTTCACCTATGTGTAGGCAGTAGTGTCGAGGGTATCATGGCTAAGGCCATTACCTTATGAAGTGAATTTTGATGACACATCTATAGCTATAACAACTCTATTGGCAGAGGAAATTGATAGTGCAACAAAACATTTTGGAAACTATGAAGAAGAAAAGTCCAAACTCTCTATGGATTTGAAGGTCGGCACTATGGAGAGGAGAAGGAAGAAGATTGTCAAAAATATGAAGAAGATGGTTGGAATTGAGAGTGATGAAGAAGTAGAGGATGCACCTTTGGGTTTATCAACAGGTCATGGAGAAGATATGTGTAGTAAAGAAGAAGAGAGTGAACCTGAAAAGGACATCACTGTGAAAGGAAAAGGGAAGAAGCCAGTAGTTGCCAAGGCAACTAAAACAAGTTAAGAAAAACCTAAGGTTACCCCTCTTGTTTCTAACTGGCCTAGGAAAAGGGCGTCAACTATTTCTACATAAGCCAAGTCAACAAAGGTGTATACAAAGAAGAATGTTGGTGAGAATAGTTCAAGAAAGAGAAAACAAGTTCAAACTAAGGCACTATCGAGCATGCTTGAGAAAAGACCAAGGAGAAAACTAATCATGGAAGAAGAAGAAGATGAGGAGAAGATAGATATTGATGAACCTAGAAACATACCTATAGCATCACATAAACCAATGACCAATATTGATGAGGTATACAAGAATATTAGGAGTACAGCTGGTTTAGCAGGATAAAAATTTATCAAGTATGAGAAGCAAAGCATAGAAAACAAGCACAAGATTCAGGAAGCATTGCTAGATATGATGTGTACGTACAAGATGACACCTGTAGAAATAGGAAATACTATTCCTATAGACCTTTATGATATTTTATCACAAAAGTGGCAGAGTGCTTTAATGACCGAAAGACAGATAAGGGAAGGAACACTAGCTAAGGTTATTCCTGATCTAACCAAGAAATAGATAGAAAAATTCATTAAATAATATCAAAGGAAGTTTATTCCTAAACAAAGAGCCTATGCAATACTGAAGAATTATGTTGAAGGATTAGTTTAATAGAGCACCATAATATGGAAGGAAACCTTTGGGTTAATCACTAAGAAGGACGATGAGAAAGGTGAAGACACCTCAGAGCTAAAGGAAATGGAAGAAGAAACTGCTACTGATCAAGCAGAGACTAAAAAAAAACCACAAGAGAAAAAAGGAGATGGGAAAACTATACATTTGACAATGGATAGTCCCATTGACACTACACTTGGAGAGGACAAAAATGTGGATGTCAAGGATCAGAATGAGCTGGCAGACACAGGTGTGTAATCTCCCATTCGTACAACTGAGGCTGAGATAGAGATAGAAGGAGAAAAGGAGGTAATCAATACCAATCCACCTATTTTATAGGTTGTACAAACAATTTTAGAGAGTGGAGATAAGATGGAAGAAATTGCAAATAAGCCTATAGAACAAGAGGCTATACAAGTGTTGGTGGATCTACCACACTCTGCAACATCTACTCGCACTGGACCCAAAATAGAAAGTATACCATACCCATGGGAAATCTTGACTTAGATGAAGGCAGCAATTGAAATTGACACTGACAAAGTAAAAGATATCACAGAACCTGAGCTGAGTTCTAGCTCACCAGAGGTCAAGAAGAGGAAGTTAAATAAGAAAAAGTCACCAAGCTTAAATTTCACATTAGATGAAGTCATTATGATTCCTAAATGGGATCCTGAGAGTTTGACATATGAGCACATTCAGACCCTTCAAGACCTATTGAAGAGGAAGAAGGGACAAGAGGAAATGAAGAGGGAACAAAAGCAGAAGCAAGTTCTACATGACATAAAGGATATTTTTGTTAAAGCCTTTGATATGGAAGATGAAAATAAGCAAGCACCAATACTAGAACAATTAGTTCACATTATGTAGAAAGTGACTGATGAAAATATTGAGGCAAATGAAAAATTGATGCAATGATCTGAGAGAAAAATTGAGAACAAAGTCTTGGAGAAGATATCTGGAGAGATTTCCACCAAACAAGTTGAGCTTTCTTCTCTTGTTGAGATTCTTGAGGAAGTTGCAAATAATGTATTTTCATTATACAAAATATTATGTGATGATACATTCTTTACAAAGGAGAATCAACAGCTTATTGAGAAGTTGCATTTAGATATGAAGTCAATAGTAAGTTCATTGAGCATGGATGCTAGTATTAGCTCCATCCATTTTGATAGGTTGACTCATGAACAGAGGAGATTAGCTGAGCTTATGGCTGAAGATGGCCAAATCAGGGCCAAACTAGTAAAAATCTAGGCTAATTTGATACCTCATCTGGAGGTTATTCAAAAGGAACTCACAGTTGCACAAGAATTGGTCAAGAGAGATTCTCATCTCTCTACTGCAGATAGTTTGGTAAGTCTAGCTTCTGAGCTAGAAGTTAAGTTGGAGGTTATGAAGTTTGTTAAGGATAGTTGGGATACATCTTTTGCATTAATTTTACAGCTTCATAAACCATTTTTGGAAAAATACAACTTAACCCCCACAACTATCAGTGACAAAAACAAGGGGGAAATAGGACATGAAATAGGCAAAGGATAGGAAACAGAAAAAGATGTGCCAAAACAGGTATAAATATCTTTGCTGAAGGCATGTATATTATGTAGATAATGTATGAAGTATGGAGTATAATCTAAGGGGGAGTACATTGTGTACTTAGGCCAATTTTGTGAATGTAAATGATAAGTTTTTTTTCCACTAATATAAAATGGGGAGATTGTTGATCTCTAAGTTTTGTTGATCATTAGTGTTCCACACTTAGTCGTTTATCTAGGCAGTTTTACCCAGTCATCACTGCGGCTGAGCTATCCAGCATAGGTTGAGCTATCAAGCACATTCATTGTCAAGCAGATAATAGTTGCAGAGTCACATGGTTACCAAGTTAAGTTCATGCTGAGCAACAGAGTCTTTCTATGCCGAGCAAGAAAATTTTGTTTATGTATGTCAGGATTGACACCAATTTTGAGGTAAACTATTTTGGGCCGACTTATCTAAACATTTAATATTTTCAACGGGATAATTATGCATTTAATTATTTGATTCCACTACGTGGCATGGAACCAATCATAAAATTGGATTGACTAAGTGGCATAAGCATTTGATCCTTATCGTTGATCTAGATATAATTGTCAGATCCATAAAGTATATGAAGATTTCTTCTTACCCTAATTTTGGAGAGTATAGAGAGAAGGTGTATGCATACATGAGAGATGTGCGAAGGGTTTTTTTGATAGAGGAAGAATAGATCTAGCAGAGTGAAAGTGCAGTGAGCAGCAGAGTAAAGATATGTCAGATTATTAGATCAGAGAAGGTATTGAAACAAGGAGATCTGTTATCAGCATCAGAGTGCATATCAAAGGATCAGATCTTGAAACATTATAACAAGTGTATCAGGTGAAATCTCTTAACAGAGTGGTTCTAGCAAACCTTTCTAATTCTCTTAGCCGAGTGCTTACTTTTTTGTAAGTTTAAATCCTTTTACAAGGTAGATTGTAATGATCTGTAGCTCTTAACCAGGAAAACCTTTAACCAGGTAGATTACATATTGTGATAAAATTTTGTAGCCCTAACAGGCACACTTTATTGTTGTAGTAGTGAATATTTTGTGGGTGTCATCCCCACCCCAGTTTTACCTTATTGGGTTTCTGGGTTACCAAAATTGTGTCTTGTATTATTTATTTACTGTCATGAATGCTACTAGATGATAGATCAATTACATTTATGTATGATTATGGATCAGTTTTTTTTAAGAGATAAAAGTTGAAGATCTGATTCACCCCCCCTCTCAGCATCTTTCTTTCCCATATTGTATTTCCAACAACTAGGAGGCATTCTATTTGGGATAATGTTTTTGAGTTTCCAAAAAATAGATTGGAAAGTTCCCAAAGTATGCCAAAATTTATGTTGAAACTCTCCAAGGGATTTGGCCAATGAACGAGATCAACTAAATTATGGTTGAAATCCCCTTATTTTTAGGCTCTACAGGACCTACGCGGGTAGACTTTTTCTCCAACTATATCTCCAAGTTGAAGCTTTTTATAGAAGACTAAATCTTTCTTCTGCTTCTAATCTCTACCTCAAAGTGACATATATTTGAAATAGAATGACTAGTTTTTTATTACTTGATTACTCTTATTTTCCTTTTCTACTTTCTTTACTCCTATTTTGATTTAATTCTATCTGTTGAATTAAAAATATGTGAATAATGGGTCTCAGATAGATATAGTTTAGAGGTTTATTATGAAATATAATAAGATCATTGGTAGTGGGATGTTAGGTTTTTAGGTACATCAATTATAAATTAAGGTTGTATACCGTGCTAATTAACTAATTATACATCATTTGTGAATTTCAATTCTTTTGATACAATTGGTTGAGAGTGTGATGCACTATATTTTTATGTTGCAAACAATCTTGATTGGGTGACGACATGGATTGAACGATGTCAACAATATGGTTCTGAATTAACATGGGAAGGTGTGGCTTCATTGGTTAAAGATTCCCATTGTAATGGAGATTCCAATGTTACACCAAGGGAAATTAATTTAGCATATGGTTTAAGAGATTAAAAAAAGTATATATAAATATATTAATCACCCATATTATTTAATTATTTTCAATTATATTGATGTATATATATGTTGAGATTGGTTTCTTTGAATACATTCGGCCGATAATAAATATGTTTATCAACTAACAATGCAATAATTTTTACATTTTTGAAATGTTGTAGGTGAAACACCACAAGATTATGTGGTGCAATGGTCATAAATTTCAAATTAAAAAGTTGGATGACATGAAGAAAGCTTGTGATTCTGGGACAACTGCAGTCTTTTAGGTGACTAATGTTTCAGTTAGAAGAGACATACATCCAGAAGTCTTAGAAAATTGATACTATGGGATTTTAGATGATATACTTGAGTGTGACTTTAAGTCCTTCAAATTAGTTATGTTTTTCATCCAATGGTACAGGATACAATTGAATAAAAATGATCCAGAGAGAATTTTTATTGAACATGATAATGGATTTACCATGGTTAATACAAGGTTGATCGAGAGAGATAGAAATGAGCCATATGTTATTCCAAGCCAATTATGAGCATTTATTTTACTCAGAGGTTCCAGGTAAACCAGGTTGGTCATTTTTTTCTAGACATGATCCAAGAGGAAGACCAGTAAAGAATAATGTGGCAAAAGAATAAGATACTGAAGAACTAGAAGATGATGTATATAATGATCAAGATCAAAAATTAGTTGATGATGCGCCTGACAAAGATGTCGAAGAAGAGGAACTAGATCATGACGATGTAGGAGTTCATGCTCATGAAGATGATATCTGTGTAGATGATGAAATTATTGAAACTGATATAAATGATGATGATGATGATGATATGACCAATCCTTACAATGTTGAATCTAGATTGGATTATACAGACAAAGAGTTTGATGAAGAAAGATCAATGACATTGAAATGTATGAGTTATGTGATTATATTATCTATTTGATATTGATTCTTGATATAATTATATTTGACATATATGGTTACAAAATTAATTCATGATGTTTTTAATTTTTATGCCATTACATAATTAATTCATGATGTACTTTTTAATGTTATTAATTCATGATGTTACCAATATTGTAGCTCTCCTAGAAATTTCCATATGATTGAATCCTAATTAATCCATGACTATTTATGATTAGATATTATTTGATCATAACTTTCATTATTTCATTCCCAAAAAATTAGTGTTTCCTCATGTTGACCCCCATAGTGACATGTGAATGGGGCCAATGTTGAATTTTTTCAATTTATGTATATATGGAGTGAAACTTGACATGGTTAGCCTAGATGCATGCATTGATGACATGTGATCATTTTGAGACTCAAATCATGCTATATAAAAGCATATTGTCCTTCCTAATAGTACAAGTTGCTTTATTTTTTGTCTCTTTCATACATTTTTCTTAGAATTTCTTTGGTTAATGGTTTCAAAAGATGAGGCTCTTTGAGCCTCACCTTGGATCTATTACACATCAGTTTGTGAATTTTCATTAGCAATGAATATTTAGATGATCTTTAAAATGCTCATTGAATATAAATACGATAATAGGAAGCTAAGAAAATGAGTACATTTTGTTTATGGAACCTAAACCACAAGGTTTGTCAGTCTATTGCTAGAACCAAGTCAAATTAAACCCTAACACCTATTGGTGGAAGAAGAATATACCAAAGAACTATAATATGATGTAGATGATGATCATGATCAACAGTTAGTTGATGATGTGCCTAACAAAGATGTCAAAGAAGAGGAACTGGATCATGATGATGTAGGAGTTAATGTTCATAAAGATTATATATCCATGTGGATGATGACATTATCAAAATTTATATCAGTGATGATGATGATGATGATGATGATGATGATGATGATATGACTAATCCTTCCAATGTTTAAGATGATACACACAAAGAGTTGGATGAACCAGAAGATCAATGACATTGAAATGTATGAGTTATGTTATTATATTATCTATTTGATATTGATTTATTGATAGAATTATATTTGACTTATATGGTTACATAATTAATTCATGATGTACTTTTTAATGTTGTTAATTCATGGTGTTACAACTATTGTAGCTCTCCTTGAATTTTTCATATGATCAAATCCTAATTACTCTATGACTATTTATGATTAGATATTGTTTTATCGTATCTTTGGTTATTTCATTCCCAAAAAATAGTGTTTCCTCATGTTGACCTCACATTGTGACATGTGAATGGGGTCAACGTTGAATTTTTTCAATTTGTGCATGTATTGAGTGAAACTTGACATGGTTAACCTAGATGAAAGTGTTGATGATATGGGAGGGTTTCGAGACTCAAAAATGAGGTCATGCTATATAAAGGATCCTCTTCCATCCTAATAATACAAGTTTCCTTATTATTCGTCTCTTTCATATATTGTTCTTAGCATTTCTTTGGTTAATTGGTTTCAAAAGATGAGGCTCTCTGAGACTCACCTTGGATCTATTACACATCATTTTGTGCATTTTCTTTCAAATTCACAAGAATGTATCAACCTTTTGAAATCAAAATATACCTTTCTTTCAAATTCACAAGAACATATAAACCTTTTGAAACCACACATGCATGTTATGAAAGTGTGTGGTAATCCTACTTATAGTGGGATTTCACATGATAAGCTAACCAATGACACTATATTGGAGGATAAATCCACCTATGGAGACCCTAATTGGAGGGTTTCACCGAGAACTACTATATCTAGCCCCTGAGTGGAGAGTTGTGAGACTTTATTGGACGAGTGTTGCAAGGCCATTGAGTCAAGGAGGAATACTAGGAACCATTTGGCAGGAGGAAATCCAAAGCGAGAGGTGAGGGAACCTAGAAAAGAAAAATTGACCAAGGGAAAATGATTGTAAGTGATTCCCCCCCCCCCCACATTTAGAAATCTTGTTGCAAGTATAGTGATCCAGACTCTATTTTTCCCATTGAGGTGTTAGATGCCATATTCTGGTTAATTCAAGCCAATGTCTCATTGACAAACCTAAGTACTATCTAGTACTAGTGTCTGGTTATTTTGAACAACCAAGCTTTGAGATGCTCAATCAGTTGGATGACCATTTTTGGCATGTGAATTGTAGTTTTTGTATCTATCTTAGAATGTTTTTCTACTATAAGATTGAAAGGAATTAATTTCACATAACAACACATGAATTTCACTAGGGTTCAAGTTTCCAAACTTTGATGAAATAAATTTACATATTGAGGTCCACAAATGATCAAAGGGACTGAAAAAATACATGATTTGTGAGTGCAATGAAAAATGCCTAGTGTTTGTCCATAAAAGAATATATAGAAGTACAAGAGATGAAAAAAGATAAGGATCCATTAAAAACTTCTAAATATTTTAGTGACTCAACCAAACCTCTAAAAGAACAGTACAGATTCCAGCACTAGGGAAAGCCCAAAAGAGAACACTAATGAAAGTGATATTTTTTTTATCAAGTTTCAGAAGAGTATAAATGGTTTTACGATGTTGTGGGTCTCTGGAAAATGGTGAAGGAATGTTGGATAGGGAGGGACCCAATTAGCCTCTTTAACTAGATTAGTATGTCCATTTAGAAATAGACCAAATTAGACTAATTGGGAGGGACCCAATTAGTTTGTCCATTTAGAAACAGACTAAAAGGATGGTTTTACGAGGAGTTATTTCACATCAAAGGTGGTCCAAAAGATTTCATAGAAAAATTAACTAGACACAAGTACTACATTAGAGAGACTATTGTTTTCGAGGAAGGTGGTCCAAAACAATTCATAGATAGGTACAGAAATTAATAACAACCATCCACCAACTGACCCAATCAACCTCCAAGAAACAAGACAATGAATCCTCTAGATGTTACCAAAACCTAAGGCTTAAAAAATTAAGGTTTTTGACCCTGCAAACCATTCCCATGCTTACCAGGTGATCTTTGATCATCATACCCTTACAAGGTTTATTGATACATTCATAACTATTTTTACCTCCACATGCATTTGACTAGTAGTGACAACCTTGGGTTTTAATCCTCCAACTGCATACCTTGGGATCACATCACCATGAAATAAAAAGATTTCTAATATACCAATTTGTAGGTTTTTTCCATGGAGGTATTGAAAGTTATGCAATTTTTAATATCCACTAGATACTTTAATGTCCACTAGATAATTTTAATATATCATTTTACCCAACCTCCAATTAATGACTCCAATATACAATTTTATTATTATGTTTTTTTCATAATTCTATTGGTTTCATTTCAGTAATGTTTTTTTTATATTTAATTTTTGTCAGAGTGGGACATTGATCATAGGGGCAAGGCTCTGACCCATAGTAGAGTTCATGATGCATTCATGTTCTTCTACTAAACGTTTTTACCTCATTGTAATTGTACAAATTAGATACAAGAAAAAATTATTATTATTATTATTTTCATAATTTTATACCCTAAAGAACCTTGTTAGCCCCTTAGGGCATCATTAAACCTAATACCATAACAAGGGTTTGGACCTGCAATCACAAAAACCATGATAACTTTTCCAAAATAGCATGAAATTATCTCAAATTTGATTCATATGAGGGTATACTAAAATCCTCTTCCAACCATGTATCATTTGTGGCACCAAACTCTCATAAAATAAAATCAAGGCTCTACAAGTCAAGAAAATAGTGAAATTCTAAGAAATAATAGTGTTCTTACTTGATTTTCCTTCAAAATTCAACAAAAAACTCCATCCTTGACCCAAAGAGGATTTATATAGTCATTACAGACCCTCACCAACTATCTTAAAAAAAAATCCAATTAGTTTTTCATTAGGGAAACAAAATGCAACTTTTTGTACCAAAATTGCAAAGTTTTTTATTAAGGTAATGACATGGTTTGAAGGGGCCTTGAACCCTTTACAACAAAAATCTGAGAGAAAGAATTAAAGAACCAAAAAAAACTACTACCAGTAGAAACGACAGTTACAAAATAGGGGCTCAACCCCAAATTAGATCAAGACAAAAAAAACCCAAAAAAAGACGGACACAAAATAGGAGCAGCACAGTCACACCGGTGTCTTTAGATATTCTTTTGACTCATCCAACTAAATTTTCATGTTGAGGATTGACTCCTTCAAGGTTGTAATATCTTTGGATTGGGGAGTTGGTTTCTTTTTAGTGCTTGATCTTGTCCTAGTCCCCGAGCTCCTAGTCTAAATTTCTTGACTCCCACCTTCATCATCAATGTTGATGGATTTGTTGTCAGTTTTATTCCCCTCCAACATAGCATACAGGGCTTTGAGATTCTCAATCATAGATTTCATTCCCATATTATTCATAGTTATCAGCTTCCTAAGCATAATTTCATTGTTACTAACTTTTTCCATGATTGTGTATATCTTGCTATCAATGGTGCAGTTAATCTTGTCTTCCAGCCAATTAGTGTTCTCTGTTACCTTATCATAAACATTCTCACCTTTGTTATACATGGCAGTGTCATTCCTTACTTTATCAACTATTTCCTCCAGCACATCATTCCTTGCATCTAGGGCTCTGTATTTGATGCGCAGGTCTTGGATGTCATGGAACACCCACTTATCAATGTTGAACACACAAATGGTTTTGTTTCTTGTAGCTTGAAGGACACTCATGTTTTTAACCCTTTTAGTATTGAAATCTTGTTCATAAATGGCTTCCTCAACATTATTCTAAGTTTTCCTATTCCCCTCCACAATATCCTCCCAAGTCAGGTTTGCAGAAGGATTGGGTTTAGCCTTTAGGTTAACAATGTTGCTGGGGGAATCCACATAGGTATTATCATAATCATTGTTCTCATGGGTTTCTTTTTCCATACCCTCAGCTTGATTCCCCATTAACCTTTTATTTTCTACTTCTTTATCATTGTTTTCCATTTCCTCTTTTCCTTCCTTATTTTCCTCATTAGATCCCAAATGGGTTTCCTCAAATAGCTATGAATAATGGTATTTATCAGGTTAATGATCTCATCTGGAATTTCATGTTGATCATCTTTGACATAAACCCCATCAATGCCTTTTCCCACTTCCATCTTATTCTATTTTTTTGTCATTTTAAGCAATGTCCTTTTCCAGATTCTCCATTGTGCTCTGCTCACCTTTTTCGAGAACTTCATCCTCAGAGTAAAAAATAGCATTATCATCATCCGAGATCATACCTTCCACTTCATCTAAAATGGATAGCTTAGCCTCATTTTTACTAGAAACACCCTTTTTGGGTTTCTTGTTGGACAACGGGTTTTCCTTATTATCCGTGCCCACAATCTTTTGCTTATGAGAACCCACACACTTTGGTATCGGCTCAGGAACATGATCACATGCATAGTCTGCAATGAGAAGAATGAGAACCTCATGGATTACCACACTAGATTTAACTGTGTTCCATGATGTTCTAGTTAAGGGAGCTCAGGAGGAAGTAGGGGAAGGAAACCCTAGCTTCATGGTTGAAATGATTCACCAACACAAAGTGGAAGTTATACACTTTGGTAAATCTACCGTCTAAGGTAAAGTATTCCATAATGACCCTAAGAACTTTATCCTAGATAATATTAATATTATTAATTTTAACAAAATAAACATTTCCTTTCACAAGAAGAGCCTTTTCCTCATCAGTCTTTGGGAAATCCTTGTAAGCCTTGTTCCCAGTTGTTTTTATCTTTAGTGAAATTTATGCCCTCAAGAGGCAAACCCATAATTTCAACAATAATCTCAAGAGTGAGAGGGAAAGATTTTCCTACAAGATGAAGTTTACCATTCTTCCAACTTGCTACAAACTATTTGGTTATCTCTTTTTCATTGCCATGCAGTCGTCTAAGGTATTTAGTGACTCTTCCTTTCTTAATTTTTTTCCAAACCTCCCTCCTTCTCCTAACTCTATTTACACTCATCTCATTCTTCCCTCTTAATTTTTCCTCCCATATCTTCTTCTTTTTTCATGTAACTACCCTCCCAAGCCTTATTACTCATCTTTCTCTCAAAAAATTTTGGCTTCAGACTTCTCTGTCTAAACTTGCTATGACCAAAATAAGAGATTTTTAGTTCCAACTTCATTTTAGTCATCCACAAAGTGTGCGTGACAAGACAAGTATTAACTCTGCTGCACACCACTTTCCACTTTGGCTTAAAATTACTCGCGCTCAGGTTCAAATCATGCCCTATCATCATTATTATTAAATACTCCACCTTTTGATTAATCTTATCATGATTAATGAGATTATTGATTTCATCATTCATTTTATTCATAGAATTCCACTTGCTAATGATGTCAATCTTTACTCCTATGTTGGCCAACCCATCTGCAACCTGGTTAGCTTTGCAATAGATATGGGTTACATGGAAACTATCAAATTTAGAAGCAATGTTGTTGATTTTCTCTATGATATGATTAATAGTCCACGAAGGTTTACTTAGGCCTTTGATATTGTTAATAATGTTTAGGGAGTCCCCCTCGAGCCAAAAAATTTTACACACCAACTCATCTCCCATCATAATAGTGTTAAGGGAAGCCATAGCTTCAGCTTTGTGATTGGACTCAATTCCCAAAGGGATAGCCACCGCTCCCACACAGTTACCCTGCCCATCTCTGATAATTCCACCTCCTCCAGCAATACCAGGATTACCTTTTTTAGACCCATCAAATTTTTCTTTAACCCATTCATCAGGGGAGAAGATCACCAAGCATTACTCTATGATGAGGTGTAGTAATAGTAGAGGCATTGAATTGCCAATTTCTGATATCTTCCAAATTCCATGGGGAAGAGATGAACTCAGGATTGTCATTAAGCATTAATTTAAAATTCTCCTCCAGCCCTCTACATATATGATTACTAACCCTGTTAGGTTTAGGATATTTCTCCTTGAAGACCTTTTTATTTCTTTCCTTCCAGATACGCCAACAGAAGTGGGGGAGAAGAAGTCTCCAAAATTCTTTCTCTAAGTTATTTGATAATGGACAGCTCCATTGATTCACAAAGTCATGCCAAAGAAGAGGAAAAACCCAACAAAGATTCCATTTTCTCAAGATGATCTCTCATACCTTACGGGTGTAGGAGCAGTACATCATAATATGGTTACAAGATTTTGCCTCCTCCATACATAAAAAAACATTTATTAGGAAGCAAAAAACCCCTTTTACTAAGATTATCCAAGGTTGGGGGTTTATTAAGAAATAAGAGCTAGAAAAATAAATAGATTTTAGGGATGAGAAATTTATACCAAACTTTCTCACAACTAGGTCTATCCTCACCCAAAGTCAAAACATCACAAGCTGAGGCCACGGTATAAATGCCATCCGGATGAGGAGCCCAAATAACTTCATCAAGGTTGTTCTCAATGAAAAAACATGAATGCAGTTCATGCTGGAGGGGAAGGAGGCCGCTATCAATATCTCCCAGATTAATCCACTTATTATCAATCCATTAGTCCTTAAATTTTTCACCAATAATTTGTTTACATCTCTCTATGACATGTTTCCAGTCCTAGTTTTTAGAAAGGGGGAGATTTTGTAGCCAGTTGTCTTCCCAGAAAACAATTTTCCTACCATCCCCCAACTTCCACCTCATTCCCTTCATAATCAACTTTTTTGATGAGCTTATGATGTTCCAAATATAGGACCCATATAAGATGACTCCATCATTAAGGAAACTCTCAAAGGAATTGGAGTTATAAATATATTTATTTCGGATGATCACATTCCATTCTTTCACATTCCCAAAGATTCTCCACAATTGTTTGGAAAGAATGGCTTTGTTGACATTTTTAATAGATCTTAACCCAAGAACCCCAATTTTTTTGGGTTTACAGACATTTTCCCATGCCACCACACTGATCCTTTTCTTTTCTTCCACCCTATACCATAAGAATATTTTCAGGATTCTTTTAATGATTGTAGAAAACTTATGAGGGATTTTAAATAGACTCAGTGTATACACTGGGAGGTTTTGTAGAGTATATTTCAGGAGATGGACCTTCCCAGCATTACTTAGAATAGTCCCTTTCCATCCAACTAGCTTTTTATTGAATCTGTCTATAATAGAATTCCAGAAACTATTTGGCGATTTAGAGCACAACAGAAGGCCCAGGTAGGACAAAGGAAGAGCACCCACACTGAACCCCAGAATATTAGAGATTTTTCTTTGTCTCACCTCTGGGGTATTGATAAAGAATATAGAGCTCATTTTCTAGTTGATAAGTTGACCAGAGGCTGAGGTGTATGAAGAGAAAGCTAACTTCAAGTCTTTAGCTTATTTGATAGTTTCACTCCCCATAATAAGTGTGTCATCAACGAATCGCTCATGGGAACAAACGGATCTAGTAGAAGATGGTTGAAGACCTGAAATTAGTCCTTCTCCTACAAGTTTGTTAATATACCTTCCCAAGCATTCAACAAATATATCAAAGAGGATTGGGGAAATAGGACCCCTTGTCTCAATCCTCGTGTTGGTTTTAAAAAATTAGAAGATCCCCCATTGACAATGACAGAAGAAGACACAGTGGTGACCAACTACATTATAAGTTTGGTTACTCCCTTATCAAAACCAAAAGAATTTAGGACTTTCAACATAAAATTCCAATCCACCCTATCATGTTCTTTAGATAGATCCAACTTCATAAGGAATCCTTATTTGTTGGCCTCCTCCAAAGAATGAATATTTTCATGAGAAACAATAATAGAGTCTAGAATTTACCTTCCTATTACAAATCCATTTTTTTGAGGTGAAATAATCGAAGGCAAAATTGACAGAATTCTTGAAGTTAAGACTTTAGAAATGATTTTATACAAGGAGTTATAGAGGATAATTAGTCTAAAAGCATCAACTGTATTGGCTCTAGTAAATTTACGGATCAACACCAGAAAGATCGTATTAAGTTCCCTGAGTAGATTTTTTGTGCCAAAAAACTCTTTAACCACAACAATCACATCTTTCCCTAAAATCTCCTAGAACTATTGAAAAAAGACCATTGGGAAACCATTAGGGCCAGAGGATTTCTCACCTTTAAACAAGAAAATGGCCAACTTGATTTCCTTCTCTGAAGGGATAGCTTTGAGACTCTTATTGGTTCCCACATCAATCAAAGATAGGATGTTAGACAAGATTTTATCTTGATCCAAAAGGTCTAAATTATTCTCCCTAAGAGGAGGGAGGAGAAATAGCTTAGCATTTATTTTCGAATGTCCTCTTCTTTGCTAATAATAATTTCATTCATATTCAAACTTGATATTTTGTTTGTCACTTTATGTGTTATTTTTGTCATATGAAAGAGGACTCTAGACCTCTATCTCCAGAAATTTTCCTCTTTAGAAATAATATTGTGATAACCAGCAAGCATGTTATTCTCAGTACTTTTGAGTTCCCCCATGAGGCCCTCTTTTTTAATTTTTTCTTGGGTCTCCTTGATTTCAGATTGAACCCTATTTTTGGACAGGAAAATGTCACCAAACACTTCCTTGTTCCAAGTCTTTATATTCCTTTTGATGGTATTAAGTTTTTTAGCATCCCTAAACATCACTCCTCCATCCAAAGCATAATTCCACCAGAAATAAATATTTTCCTTCAAATTTGGGTGAGCCATCCACATCTTTTCAAGCCAAAAGGGAAAATTTTTCTTTCCATTCATAGTATTAGCACTAAAATAAATAGGGAAGTGATCAGATCCAATTCTCAGCAAAGAGGATAGGGAGCAAGCATACCTTGAGATCAAATCATGAGAGATAAGGGTTCTATCAAGTTTTACCTGGATAAGATCCTTACTTTTTCTTCTGTTAGACCACGTGTAAGAGATTCCTTCCAGCTCAATACCCAGGAAAGCTTCCTCATTGATATAATCTATTAGGTCCATTCTATTGTCCATCTAGGAGGGGATACCTCCCATTTTTCATCATCTTTGAGTGGGGAATTAAAGTCTCGCATTACCATATAGCTTTGTTCCTGATATTTGTTTCTAATTTCTTTCAGGAATCTCCAAAAGTTCAATCTACCATTCCTGGTGTTTGGGGCGTAGATATTAATCAAGTTCCAAGAGAGGTTATCTCTTAAATTTGTCACTTTCACCAGGATAATGTTCTTCTCACTCTTTAATAG
The DNA here is from genome assembly GCA_018584345.1 of Thuja plicata. Taxonomy (NCBI): domain Eukaryota; kingdom Viridiplantae; phylum Streptophyta; class Pinopsida; order Cupressales; family Cupressaceae; genus Thuja; species Thuja plicata. The sequence continues at coordinate 1,215,723 of MU225231.1, forward strand.
AGTGCAGTCAAAAAAAAATTATTCCAATAAATAACCACCCCTCTAGAGGCCCCCTCAGAGTCATAGCCAAAGCTACCCCCATTCATGATAGGTTTAAATTTTTCCACTTTTTCTCTAAGCATTTTAGTTTCTTGAATAAATAATAAATCTGGTTTATAGTCTCTAATAAGATTCCTAACCACATCTTGTTTGTGAGTAATATTGAGTTCTTTGATATTCCAAGATATTATTTTCATTTACAAAATGGTGGGCATACCTTTGGGATGGTTCTTTGACAGCCATTCGTAATATTTTTCTTTGTTTCCTATTCCTGAGCATTTTTGGTTTATATTCTACCTCATTCCTTTTTAGAGGATCCCACGTCTACCTTTTGTTGTCCTCTAGTTTGCACTCTTCCATGGTTTGGGACTTTCATTTTCTTGATAGATCTAGGAGCATAAGGTCCCTTATATGGAATATTACATTTTTTAGGGGAGCTATTTTTATTCTTCTTGTTATTAATTTTTGTCCAAATTTCCTCCTGATTTTCTTCTTTCCATAATTCATCTAGGTGTGATAGGGGTCCTTCATCTCCCCTTTCCATAAATATTTCACCATTCAGATTTCTCTCCACTGTGTTACTCCCCTTCCTATTATTCTTGTTTACTATCTTGTCCTTGTTGGATACCTCTCACCTATATATAGAATGCTCCAAATCCATTACTTTTGAACCATGTAAGTCTAGTTCCCTCATCTCTAGAACATCCATAGAACAACAGTTCGCATGCTGGGGATTTTCCTTCACACTGGGATTAGAAGTATCTAATCTTTTCCCTTATATGGTCTCCAAGATTTTCCCCTCTGCCTCCACTTTTCTTTCCTTAACCTCATTCTGTTCTTTCTGGGAGGTCTCAGACTTGTTATATTTTTCCTTCCACTATTTTTTATGATCTTTCTTTTTCTCCTTTTCCATTTGATGCTTCAATGGGCATTGTTTCTCCCAATGATCTAATTTTTTACATGAAAAACATGAAAAAGGGATTGACTCATATTCCACTTGCTAAATATGTTTCCCTAATTTAGACATGATTGTTATCACCTTAGAGAGGTCCATTTTTTGGTGGATGTTAACACAAGCTCTTGCATAGACCATCCTATAATTTTCTACAGTCATAGGGTCAATAGAAAAAAAAATTCCAAGTGATCCATCCATACTAGAAAAAATATCCCATGCCATTATTCCAGAGGGAGACCTAGGAAACGCACCCAAACAAGAGCTGACTCAAAGAGATCTAAGTTCAGGTCAAGGTTTGTAGTCTGCTTTTGCAGAGCCAGATATGATTTTCCAAACATCCATGGACCTCCACAAAGGACTCTAGACATATCTTCCATATTAGATAAAACAAAGGAGAAGAATCCCTTTGGCATCACGGCTATGTCAACATGACCTTTGAGTCTCTATTTTATGTTAACTAGGGTTCTGACCATATCAATGTTGGGTCGTGAACCTATGAATTTTCCCACCAAAGAAATCACCATGGAGGTTACTGTATGATCCACTAGTAGGTCTAGAAAAGAGATACCAAAAACCCCCTTGTGAGGCTTGGAGAAATTATTAATTCTAGGGAAGGAAGAATTTCCCATTGGTTTCACCCCAAAAAGAGAGGACCAGCTACCACTACCCAAAAATCTTAGAAAAATTTTACTAGTTGAAGAGGAAGAGTTTGACTTACCATCTGATGACAAATTTTTAGGCCCACCACCTTGGGAAGGAACCGTATCTTTCTCCTTGTCCACTTCCAAATCCTTTGTGGGGCCCTCACCTGACTTTCCTCCTTCCTTCTGCTCCTTGCCTGCAACATTTCCTGAGTGAATCCTACCATTACTGAGATTCACACTCTTAGAAGATTACAAATTAAAACCACCTCCCACTCTCCCTTTCTCCGCCAATGCCATATCTTACCAAAATTAGAAAGTTCCTCATAACAAATTTTGAGAAATTTTGAACCAAATGATCTCCTATCAACCTAGGACTCCTCACACATGCTAAATATGAAATAAAACCATGAATTACATCAATTTGATCACTTTTGGCCACATCTGGAGGCATTGACTAGTGTTGACCTATTTAGGACTAGTGTAGGTTCCACCAAATATGTATTTTTTTTATTTTTCTTCTTCGAGTGAGGGAAATTTAGGAAGAGAATAGGAAAGTGAGACATGTAGTAGGTCTAAAGAGGGAGATCAACTAGAGGTCAAATATTAGAAGAAAAATTTTGTAACGCGTGGAATTTTTTCTTGTTGAAAGGGGGTCATGTTCTTATGATTATGAGATCATAGGAGACATTAAGGTGCCCTTGAGGTACAAACATCTATGGAAACAATGGGTACCCAAGGAACTTCCTCCAGTAAAAACTATTTTTTGTGTCAATGAGAGGGTATATGGCATATCACCATCGTCATTACATGGTTTAGGCCTATTTTTCATTGACAACATAAAGGTCTATTACAAAAAAGTTATTGAATTAATGGAGTATATCAGACCCTGTTACAATTACAAAGATTGGATGCAACTGGTTCGATATACACCAAGTATGCATAGGCATGCACTATCATAAAATTGTATACAACTAAAAGATAAGGATAAAAATAAAGGAGTGACTATGTTCATTGATGGAAGGCCAAAAGCATCAAGGAATATTATAGGGTTTATAAACAGTACATGACCTGGATCAGCAAATAAGCAACCCAATTGCATATTCAAGGCACATGAGGGAAACTGTGTATTTGTATGTGAGATAAAATCAATAATTGTAGGGGAAGAGTTTCTAATCAATTATAATTTGACTCACATAGATACAAACATAGTTACTATGGGGGTATGTACTATATACCATTTTACCAAACTCCAATTAATGACTCCAATATACCATTTTATTTTATTTTTTCCATAAGTCTATTGGTTTCATTTCGGTAATGTTTTTTATATTTATTTTTTGTCAAAAAGGGACATTGATTGTAGGGGGAAGCCTCCAACCTAGAGCACAAATTGTGATGCATTTTTAGGTGCTTCTACTTGATATGTTTACCTCATTGTAATTGTACAAAAAAGATATGAGAAATTTTTTTATTATTATGTTTTTTTCATAAGTTTATTGGGTTAATTTCAATAATGTTTTTAATATTCTCATCGGAGTTGGATGATCGGGGAAAGGCACCAACAGTAGAGGAGAGCATCCATGGGGAGGTGCAGTCACTATTATGTGATGACAACATCACATATTCTGCAAACCCTCTGGATATGATATGAAAGACCCAAAAAAGCAATGAAGAAATCCTTTAATTGTAATTCATAGTGCCTCAAACAAATGAGATAAGAGAAAGGGTTAAAATATTTTTTGAGAGAGCACGAAACTTATAACTAAGATGTAATGAGATATTTAATTATAACATAAGTTCATTAATGGTTTTATATTTTGTACTCGTGTAATTCATTAACTAAAATGTGTTATTTTTGCTGGATTTTTTGCATCCTCGTGATAGTGGTGATCATGATTAGGGTGTTTCTAGGGAAGTAGGGGTTGGTACAAGTGTTGATCCTGATCTTCCTGTGCATGCATTACATCATCTGACCCCATTATCCATGCCTATATTGTTGACCAAAATGTTGACAACACATAGCATGGAGGCATAAGGTAGTGCACCCTCTGGTAGTGAACACATGCCAAAACATGCATTAGGACATGTACTTGGGGATGCAAAGGCCACTAGTACTGTTGATGTTTTAGAACCATTTCTTGGATCTTCTCATATTCCTAATATGGGAATATTGTTGATCACATTTGCAGTGACCGAGGATTTCGTTCCCATAAAGATAGAGAAGGTCCCAAGCACTTTAAAATGTTTTAATTATTATTATATATAATCCAAATTGAAATTTACTTGTTGATCACTCTTTTTAGACAATGATCCCCTGATCTTTTTGCAGGAAATGATGATTTTTATATAATCTAAATGATATTACATTGGATATCTTTGGGCCCACCATACATACATGGTGGAATACCCAAAATCAAGATTTAAAAGATGAGCTTATTACTCATTTAGTTGTTTTGTTCGGTAATAGCACATTCAACCAAACCAAGGTCCTTAAAAAAGTTGGTGCCTATCTAAAGTATGTGAGGGACCATTATAGGTCACATTTGAAGAAGAAAAAAAAGTATGAGTGTCCCCCCATGATTCTAGAGAGGGAGTGGAAGGACCTGGTGTCAGATGGAAAGGAGAAGGTTGAAAATAAAAAAAGGAAAGACACCACCAGGAAAAGGAAGGTACGTGATAATATCAACAATGTAATTATATACTAATTACTCTTTATTTTTATATAATCTAACATATTTAAAAAATTTCATAGGCTACTTGACACATAGAAGGCAACAAAGGCAAGACTAGAAAAACACGGGCAACACAAACTTGTCTCTGGTGGTTATATGAAATTAAATATTGCATCCAAATAATAAATTGCAAACAATTTTGGTTTTATTACACCATAGAATAAAAATTCATGATCTTATGCAAATATGCAGGCTTTGAATTCAAAAGAGTGCCCACAGAAGAGGACCTGAAGATTTCCTTCCAGAAAGGCTAGGGAATCCTGGGTGATTGCCTAAGACTCTTGACTGAGAAAACACAAGCTTTCACTGCATCTAACACATAGGTAAATAAACTCAATGAAGTTTATTTAAAATTGACTACTTGTGAAATTTATTCAATATTAATTTCCACCATAAATTAATTATGTGTATATTTTTTTTAAAGAAGAAATCAATGATAATATTGCCCATGATATTGGAATGCAACATGGTGAGGGTGGAGTACAACCTGTAGATGAAGGTCATGGTGTGCATCCCAATACTAGATGTATTCATGTACTATAAAAAAAAAAGGATTAATACAATTAAATATCTTTAATTGAAATTGGTGTATTAATTGATGTAACCTTTCATGTTTCAACTTTAGAGCATGTAGAGCATGATCAACATGTTGAGCATGATCAAGCTAGACAAGATCAGGAACATGATGTGGCCCCATCAGGTAAAGAGGGCCACTCTAATACTATTTTAAACCTATTTAATTATAATTTGTTTATTAATTAATCTAACCTTTCATGTTTCAACTTTAGAACATGTAGAGCATTATTAACATGTTAAGCATGATCAGGCTAGACAAGATCACGAACATGATGTGGCCCCATTAGGTAAAGAGGACCACTCTAATTTTATTTTAAACGTATTTAATTTTAATTGGTGTATTAATTAATGTAACCTTTCATATTTCAACATTAGATAATTTAGAGCATGATCAACATGTTCAGCATGATCAGGCTAGACAAGATAAGGAACATGATGTGGCCCCATCAGGTAAAGAGGACCACTCTAATGTTCTTTTAAACATATTTAATTGCAATTAGTGTATTAATTAATGTAACCTTTCATGTTTTAACTCCAAAGGGTTTAAAGGGTGTTCAACATGTTGAGCATAAAGATATAAGACAAGATCAAGAACATGATGTGGTCCCATTAGGTAAAGAGCACCACTCTAATGTTCTTTTAATTAACAATAATAATAAAACATATCAATTTAACATTTCTTTGTTATTGCAAAAGACCCCCCCTTCCAGTGGCCTCCACTTCATGAGTACATGACTAGGCATACATTAATATCATGAGAAGAGGGAAGAACAAATAAAGAGGGGAATGATGATTTAGAAAATGATACTTCACTTCTTCTTTATTTATCTACAAAAAAGAAACAAAACAAGTTATTGTAATCATATTTTTGACAACCATATTTTTTATTATATGTTAATGAATGTTAAAAACTGAGATTTTTGACAACCATATTTTTGATAATATATTTAGTTTTTTAAATTCAAAAATAACTATGTTTCTATGTGCTCTTGCATTTAATGTATATAGAACAACCAATTAATTTTTGTTATTCCTCTTTATATCACTATTTAAACAATGACTCTTTCTGTAGAAGCAAGAATGATTAAGTTAATTTCTTTCCAATTCTATTTTGTCCTTTATCCTCTTTGTATCTGATGTATTCAGCGACTAGATTACTACACGAGTATCTTTTTTATCATACCTTTATACATTCCTCAAACATATATCACTAATCATACCTTGCAGACATAGTTACCATTTTTTACTACTATTTTGAACTTTGTTACTTTATGTGTACATATGTTTTGCTCCTGAATATATGCTAGATACATCCTATAGAAATGAACTAATTACATCATGTAGCTCCTGTTTCTTTATGTGACATGAAAAAACTAATGTTGAATAGTGCTGATGGAAACTCTGAGAGATTTTACCTGTTCTGATTATATTTGAGCACCTTCCTCCTTTTTTTTTATTAGATGCATCATTGGAATCACTATCTCATTTATTTTATCACATGTAGAGATATGGCTTATCATTTAGTTTCTCTAGCTATTGGCACTATGAAAAACTAGGCTTCATCTTCATTTAGTTATCACAATACTTAGAGGTACATTTTACTATCTAGAGATACTTACAGTATGTATTACAGCATTTCAACATTTTATTTCCTTAGTCCAGATGAAAAGTGTGAATCTATTGAATAGGTAATGGTTACAGTAACCAACCAAGTTGGTGTTGACACAAACCTAGAAACATCACATGAATGGATGTTTTCTCCACTACAATTTGTAGAAGGCCTTCGACCCACAAAATATTCTTCCATACAAAGAGCTATTTTAAGGGATGGAAGGGTTTATAGTTACAGAGAAATGTTGACCCATGTAGAGCCTTCCATTATTCTAGCAAGTTGATACCACAAGGGGGGGAGACTATAGTTACGGGGCAAAGACATGGAGAAATATTATGTAAGTAGGGGTTCTCGATTATATACATGATATACGCCTAACTCATTACCTTTCCTTCTTGATTGGATTGATCGATTATCCTTAAAATAGTAGTGACAATCCAATTATAGGATAGACATGCCTTCTTTATTCCCTCATTAATTAAATATGAAAGGAGGATGGTCTAATTCTCACACAGAAACACTATCCCAATGAACCTCATTTCTCAACAATATAGTCGGATGTCTTACCTTAGGGTACTCAATAAAAATGGATGAGGGAGAAGATTAGCAGCAACTTGCCTAAAATTCTATGGGTGATTCGATGAGGGAGTTGCAAATAGGTGTGCCATGAAGCGACTTGTATTTATAAAGTTGTTGGTTTATTAAGGGTTAGAGGGACTGGACAAGTAGCTTTTTGGAACCATGTTATTGATCCATTGGACAATTCATGTAATATAAAAAATGCAGTATGGATTAATAAAATTAAACATCTTTAATTGCAATTGGTGTATTAATTGATGTAACCTTTCATGTTTCAACTTTACAACATGTAGAGTGTGATCAACATGTTGAGCATGATCAAGCTAAACAAGATCAAGAACATGATGTGGCTCCATCAGGTAAAGAGGACCACTCTAATGTTTTTTTAAACATATTTAATTGTAATTGGTGTATTAATTAATGTAACCTTTCATGTTTCAACTTTAGAGCATGTAGAGCATGATTAACATGTTGAGTGTGATTAGGCTAGACAAGATCAGGAACATGATGTGGCCCCATCAGGTAAAGAGGACCACTCTAATATTATTTTAAATATATTTTATTTTAATTGGTGTATTAATTAATGTAACCTTTCAATTTTCAACTTTAGAGCAGGTAGAGCATGATTAACATGTTGAGAATGACCAAGATAAACAAGATCATGAACATGATATGGCCCCATTAGGTAAAGAGGACCACTCTAATTCTCTTTTAAACATATTTAATTACAATTATTATATTAATTAATGTAACTATAGACACCCTAAAATGGAGTGACTTGTGACCTTACATTTAATTACTAATTTTCCTCTATTAATTAATAGTTTTTTAATTGTTAATTAATCATCTTATTTCATCTAAATCCAATCATCTAATCATTCAATCATTTCCCCAAAATTAATTAATTAAATAATTTTATTTAATTAATTAATCTTAATTAATTAATCTTTATTAATTAATTAAATTCAATTTCCTAAAGTTTAAAATCAAATATTTAAACTTATTAATTTATTCTTCTAATTAAATTAATTTCATTCAAATTTTCAATTTTAAATCAAAATAGAATTTTATTATCTCATGTTTGAGTATTTTAATTTCTAAAATTAAATAAATACTCAAATAAATCAACTCTTCAGTTCCAAGAGGTAACTACAATTCAACACTTCAATTCCAATAGGTGACTCCAATTCAACTCTTCAGTTCCAAGGGGTAACTCCAATTCAACTCTTCAGTTCAAAGAGGTAACTCCAAATCAATTTTCCAGTTCCAAAAGGTAACTCACAAATCAATTCTTCGGTTGACTAAACCATCCCCTCTTCTCTTCAATTAAGAGGTGGAGTTTATAGATTGCTTATCTGGTTCCTTTTGATCTCAACCATCCATTCTCAAGTTTCTGGGATTGATCTCATCCATCCAAATCATTTCCATATTCTATATAATCAACCCTTTTGAACCATTTGAAGAAGGTTTGGATTTCAAATCATTGTGCACAATTACTCTACTGGATTCTTTTTGAAGCATAAAGTGAAATCATATTGATCTCATTTTCTCAACACTCCCGAGTCACAGATGTTGTCGACGCCAATACTGAGCACCCTTCATACAACATTTGGGAAGGAGTAGAGAGAAGCAATAGAAGCTTCAAGCATTTTGGTTTGCATTTGTTTTGTTTTCCTCTCTAATGCTTGTTATTTTATTGCTCATAGGTTCATTCTTATTAGTTTGATTGATTTATTTTATTATAAATCGGTGCTACTAACCCTCGTTTAAGTGTGCAAAATTAGATCCTATATATTTTGGTGAACCCGATGTGAATTGGACAACCAAATAATCGCTTCTAGATGACAAACATCATTTCCTGACCTTGACTGTACGACTGCAGTTTCATCTTTTTATTTTTTATTTTTCTGATATATTCTATAATTTTGCAATTGATAGAATTTTGTCGCAATTGATGAAAGTTTACCGCAATCATCTGGTTTATTACCACAATTGCTCCTTTTTTATTTTAAAATTAGTTATTGTATTTTTCAATTGATTTTGGCCATTTTACAGTCTCTACTGTAGCCAGTATTTTAAATCTTATTTGGTTTGGTGCTTAAGGGATTAACCTTTTGTTTTGAGTCTTTGGTGCATATTCCCAATATGTTAGAATAAAAACCTTTTTATTTTTTTAGAGAGGCTTGTCTAGGGAAAGCGCTTCTTCCTCAGAGGAAGACCTTAAACTAGTAATCCTTCTGATCAGTATATAAACAAGATGTGGGACAAAGATCTATCTTATATCTAGCCAAGCTCGGGTGAGGTGTGTTGATGATAGCCTGGATCAGGTGAACTATCCCTAAGTATCCAACATGGTCAAATAGGCTCTTAAGTGAGTCACACGTACAAACCGATTGGATAGACGCCATAAACACTACTAAAACCTAGTTAATTAGAGACCCATCCAGTTTACCTCCCAACAAGTGTTTTATTATAGTGTAAGGGGTTGCATAATTTCCACCAATATTCCAAACATATGTGTTCCAGGGTATTGTGTTGATGAAATAGATCTTCATTAGCACAACAACAATACCTGGGAAAGGAATAAACATGGGCACCTACATCACAGACCTCTGTGTCCTAGTAGCATGACAATTGCTTTGTGAGCTGATGAACATCAAAAGCATTGGGCCTTTAATATTGCATCTTGAAACCAATTGACTGTAGATTAATCTGAATCTCTCTGTTTCAACCACGCAAAAAACTTGAAACTTGGAAAAGTTTTAGAACATACACTCTTTATTCTTGGATCTTCAAAACATTGTTTCTATTATGCTTGCTTGTGTGATCGGTTTTTAAAATGCAAAACCAACATCTTACACTATCAAAATGAATCAACATGTTCAAATTCTAGTGTCTCAACAAAAGTCTATCCCAGAATCACTGTTCCAAAGATCACTCTATTAGACAATCCCAAAGTTGCAATCATTTTTCAAGACTGGAATTTTTTTGCCACAATTGATGGAAGTTTGCTGCAATTGATGGAAGATTACCACAATCGAGCCTTTTATTACCGCACTTAATCCCTTTATTTCCATAATTGATGGATGTTTATGTAAATTGACCCTGCATTCTTCCACAATTTATGGAATTCTTCTGCAATTGACCTATAGACCTGTGCATTTATTCTATCAAGACATCTTGGATTCCTCTATCAATACTTTACATTTTATCAATTTGCAACCTTGGAAAAGATTCCCTGCATCATGTGAAAGGTCAGCATACACATCTTAGGAAATAAAAGAATAATTAGTGAAATCTCAAACATCTATGATCATCCCTCCTTGTCGATTCAATTGTTGTTTCCCATTGCTAATTCATAAAGTTTAGATTAGACTATCTTGATCTCGTTATCTCAATTTTATGAATCATTTTTTAGAAACTTTGTCTCATCTAAGGAAAGAGTCAAATCATATATTATCATCACCAATCTCTAAGATCAAGAGAAATAAAATTTTGTTCTTCGAATTACACTTGTTGAAAAAAGTACTCAAAACTCTCTTTGAGAGGTTGTCCCTTTTGTTTGCTTTATATCACTCATTCTAGTTAAAATCCTAGATAACGCAATGTCTTTTACACCTTGTGGAGGACCTTATACTAGGTCAAAGGATAGAACCCAGCCAGATGAATCCTACATTAACTAATTTCCCCTGTGAGAAAAAGATCAAGAGGATGACCCATTCAAAAATATTGATCCCTCGCTATACATGTAAAATGTGCATAGACCTCCACATGGTTCCCGAAGGCCAACTATGTTTCAATACATAACAGAGGAAGATCTCAAGGACATAGATCAAGATGCTTAATCTACACAAGTGGTAGGCATTGTTGTGGAAAGAAACCCTGAGAGATTCCCAGCTATGTTGATAAAAAATAGAATCAAGGTCCCTGCTGAGTTAAATGTATCTACGATATGGCCTGAAAACCCACTAGCGGGAAAAAAAAATAACTCAAAACTCTCAAATGAATCTTGTGGTGTCTCAAGTCTTATCTATGCCATCATCAACCTCTATGACATCAGCACAGACTATGTCTACCCAAGCTAGCTGAACCAATCAAGCTAGTACATCTTCCACCCAAAACATGATGGGTTCCCAACTGAGTGCACCCATGGTTACCAGCTTATCTCAAGCATTTTCCTTGTGGCCTTTCATGTCAAGTGCTCAAACTATTTCATCAACACCCCAAATGAGAAATATCCCATTTTTTACTACCCAGACTCTACATTTTATCCCTACTAGCATTGGATTTAATACTTCCCAACAACTAGGATCAATCTTTGTAGGTCCAACATTTAGTCAATGTCTACCAAAGGCTACATCTTTATTCCAACATGGATCCTAACAATAGCAACAATAACAACCTTGGACCCATCAGATACCCCAATATCAAAATCATGTGTTGGTAAATCAATACCAAATCCAAAGGAGATCATATGTCCCACTGCAAAGAACTCAAAGGAAAAGCCTTATACCAACCAAGAGACAAAGATTCAATGTCACAAATGTTCCTCAATCTCTAAAAGACATGCTAATATAACAAGTGCAGAATCTACAAACACAAATGATGGACATACAAAATCAAGGACAAACTAAGTCTTATACATCTAAGGACTTGTACCCGTACCCATTTGATTAGTCATTGCACATGTCACCATTTCCAACACACTTTGTAGTGCCTAAATTTGACAAATACAGAGGCAATACCAGTCTTGTGGAACACATCATGGCATTATTTGATAGTTGCATTGAATTTGCACACAATGAAACTTATCTAATGTGACTATTTCCACAAATTCTAGCTAGTCCCGCAATGGAATGGTTCTCACACTTACCGCATGGCATTCAATCTTGGAAAGAATTGGCTAAAAATTTCATTGCTCACTTCCATCACATCATAGAATGCAAGGTCAAAATCAAGGACCTTTGTGACATCAAACAAAAATATGGTGATTCCTTTGTTAAATTATTACAAAGATGGATAAAAATTGCTTATAGAATAACATATGACGTGCCTGAACAAGATCTGATAGTCAATTTTGTCGACAATTTGATCCTAGACATATCATTTACAATAGAGCTCCAACTTGCTCCAAATTTCAAATAATTGATAGAACAAGGAGTTTGATGTGAGAAAAACTTGGTCAAATAAGGAATTCTTGTGGATCCTACCCTAACAAACACCACCAAAAATGCAATGGATAAAGCCAAATGGTGGAAAAAAAATAAGAATGTCACCAATGACAGTGTCATTGGTGTCAAAATAGTCAATTATGCTCAACCAATGATCTCATTACAAGGAGCACCCATGACAAATCAAACACCCATGGTGCACACTTAGTAGTTGAATACTAAATACAAACACCAACTTCTCAAGCAAAAGTTGTGTCCCACAACCAACCCAACACACAACACCAAAAAAGGTTTCCTTTTCCTAAATGTGAGTACACACCATTAGGATAGACGATCTAAGTCAGCACGGAAAACATTGATTCAAACCAATAATATCACTCTACCAAAAATCAGAGAGTACGAACATGGTGCTGTGAAACCCAAGGGGTGGAACGATAACAATTTTTTTGAGTATCATCAAGTCAAAGGACACAAGACATCAAACTAATATCGGTTTAAAAATGTTATACAATACCTAATTGACCAAGGGGTAATTGATGTCACAAATACCAGTCCAAGGGTACAATAGATCACACTATCTTCAATGATACATTTCATGGCCATAATAAAGGGAAAGCCTCAGTGTCTGGTGGATAGTCCAAGAAGGTCAACTATACCTATGCCAACTCTGGTAACATAATAAATTGCATATATCCTTCGGAAATCCAAATTGCTACAATCACTATCAGAGATACCAATGTCAAATGCATTGTCATAACACGATGTTCCAAAATTGTTTTACAAGGAGTTCCTTCTACCTTAGCTACCCCAGCTAATCCACAACCCATTTTGGTGGATCCACTCAAGCACACACCTTCCCAAATCTCCATGTTTGAACTATTGCACATATCCCCACAAAATATGAAAGCTTTGGACCAAGAACTTCAATACGCAGCTCTCCCAAAGGACATAACTCCAAAGAACTTTCAAAAAATGGTCAATTACATTACTTATAATAAACATGACATGTTTATAGACTATGATGTGCCACCACACAAGCCTCTACATAATGATCCCCTACATTTTCTTATCCAAGTGCATAAACATACGATCTGAAGAGTCCTCATTAATGGCAAGGCTGGATTAAACATTTGTACTCTTAAAGTGATAAAACCCTTGCGCTACTCAAAATATAGCATTTATGTCACAAGGAGGATCAATATCAGAGCATATGATGAGGAAGAAAGGTCATTAAAAGGTATCCTCATTTTTCATATCAAGATAGGGCCAGTCATAAAGAGCACTCCATTTGAAATCCTAGACCTTGAATTAGGATATAACATGTTTCTCGAAAGACCATGAATACATGAAATGCAAGTTGTGCCTTCAAAATATCACCAGTGCATTAAATTTCCTTACCAAGGGGCAAAAATCATCATTGAGGGAGATCCCAACTCCTTCTATTATTGTAACACTATAAGAGGAAGTAAAAACAATCAGGTTCCATCAAATCAAGAAGCTAGTATTCCTTCCGATTCAAATTCCATTCCTAAGGAAATACCAAGAAAGGTAGTTAAGATGCCAATCCAAGATAGAGGGTGTGGTGAGTAAATCTATAAAGAAGGCTTCACAATCATGGACATGCCTCAATCTCCTAAATCATATGGAATTCCTAGATAAATAGAGACAAATGAAACTCCAAAACCAATGTTATTAAAAAAATTTCCTACTACATTTATTAAATGGGGATACATAAGTGCAGAAAACCCCTTTGATCCAGATAATAACACTTGGTTATATCAAGATCCTCAAGAGACACCAATAGTACAAATACCCCTGACACAATATGGAGCTGGATATACTATGCTGAAACAATATGGATATGATGGTAAAACTCATTTGGGGGCAAGACAACAGGGATTGATCAAATTGCCTTTACCACCAACTCAAAGGAATAAAAAATGACTACAATACGTTCAAGGCATAACCAGTACAATTGTCCAAGATATTGCCCTAGACCAACAAGAGATTGTTGGATCAAAATGGGGGAAAAAAATAGAACATAACCTGATCAGCAAAATACTCCAGCAACTATTGCCTTTAGAAGTGGAAACCAAAAATTCCCAAATAATCCTTAATCAGGCAATCTTGGATGATATGGAAAGTGAAATACCTGATAAGCATTCTAGTGTGACTAATTCTCATGAGTATGAGTGGTTATCCCTCCATGATTCTAAATCACCTATTCCTAGACATTCCCTTCGATCCACTAGTACCTTAAACCTCAATGACATATTGGACCAACTGAACCTAGAAGATCAACCCTGTATTGATAAGCATGTCAATTTCAATTCCTTAAATAGTGCATCTTCTTCCCATTCCAAATTATTTGGGACTATCAGTGCAGTTCCATTAAACCAAACTGGGTCTTCCTCCCATGTTGACCTTTGTTTAGTCTACCCTAAGTTAATAGATTGGGACTGACGTCCTGTCATAGACATTTTTGAAAATGATGAAGCCATTACAGGATTCTTGGGGCTTCAAGAATGAATACTATTAGGAGATCACAAGGTAGGATTCTCCTTTAACTTAGACAGATCAACATACTTTGGGGAGGAGGCTCCTCTTTTTAGTCGCAAAAGTAAAAATAAAAACAAAAAACTAGAGTCATTAAGTGAAAACTGAAAGGCGCTTTCTGACCATGAAAAAAAAAAGATAAAGGATGTATCTTCTAGTGAAAACCTCTTTGACATGCCAGAGGATGGAAATTTGGATCTCATCCCTTTAAAATAGGAACAATCATCATTGCTAGCAGAAGAAATAGAGGTAGTGAATCTAGGGGATGAAAAGAATCCTAAGAACATCTACCTAGATAAATCCCTTTCAAATGAGCAAAGAGAACACATATTGATTTTTTCAAAGAATGACAAATCAAATTTTCTTGGTCTTATGCTAATATGCTAGGTTTGGATTCAGAGCTCCTACTACACCACCTACCACTATTGCTGAATGCAAAGATAGTAAAACAAAGGTTAAGAAAGATGCATCCTCAAATTTCTCTACTTTTAAAAGCTAAACTAAAAAAACTTCTATATGTAGGGTTCATAAGACCCATCCCATATGCGGACTGGATATCCAATCTGGTACCGATTACAAAACACTATGGTCAGATTCAAATATGCACAAACTTGAGGGACCTCAAGAAATCATGTCTAAAAGATGATTTCTCATTACCAAGTATCAATATGATCATAGATTTGAAGACATGGAATCAAATGTTTTCACTCATGGATAGATTCTTCGGATATAACCAAATAAAATTACACCAGAGGATCAACATAAGACAACATTTACTTGTGCATGGGATACTTATTGCTAGAATGTAATTCCATTTTGGTGTAGGAGCACCTCCAACTACATCACTTTAGGGCATGATAATGGATACAGTAGAGGGTTAGATGATTGGATGGATCAAGGATCCCAAACATGTAATAAAGTCCTACTTGTGAGACTAGGAGATACAAGGTGTCTTTATAAGCCTTGTTGTCTACCTTGGTCAAATTTGGACAATTGAGGGTAGGATGGGTTAGAAGTAATTGTAGAGCATGCAAGATTGAGTACAGCATATATGACATATATTGAAGCTATAGTTAAGAGCGCTTGATTGTACAAATAGTACAGACAAAGTTATGATTGATAGTTGTTAATGTTATCATTTTGCAAATGTGACTTTTTCAAAAGTTGTTGAAACTTTTGAATTCCAATGGTCACAACCACTTTGGTCGGTTTGAACTATTTGGAAATTATACAAAAAGGTTGAAAAACCTTACTCCAATCTTGGATTGAATCTATTGAAATAAAACAACTTTCAGATCAATAAATTAACTCCTTTTTCTCTATAATTCTCATTATTTTCTTATAGTATAGATTGGTACAGATTCATATGGGAAAATGAATGATACTAGAAGGTAGCTTGGTTAATTCCCTAATGAATGCAAGTAGTCTAAGGTCTTGAATTGAAAGGAAATGAGAGATATTGATTTTCAACCACAGATAGACCGAACTAGAATTTCGAGAGAGAATTCCTCATCCCTAGAGATTCCACCACGAGAAAAATCTGAGCCTTTATGGAAAGAAAGGGTTGAGGATGTACCATAAGAAATTATGGGTCTTGGTGAGGAATGATTAAGGACAAACATCTCTATGTGACTATCCAAAAATGTGCAAATAGTGCCACAACTTGGCCCAGGGATGGAATGGAGACTTGAAATAGAGGAATTGGAAGTTTCTCATGTTCCTATACATGCCCCAATTGGTGTGGTGGTGAATTAGATCCATTCAGGGACACTTTATTTTTAAATGGAAGCCTAATTGGTCTTTAGGCCTAGAGGAGAACTTAATCATTTGAAGAGTTGGGTGATTGGCCATAAATCCTAACTTGGAGGGTGTTGAGAGTGGAATGTTTAGAACCTATAAAGGGTTTCAGAGACTTAAGGTGAACATCTTGTAAGTAATTTTCTATCTGAATTTCCTATTTGAATGGGTGTAGGTTCTGTCTCCAAAATCATTTGAACAAAGCGTGTATCATTTGTTGAACCTTGTTTATCCCTGAAGTGTTGGGTTCAAGTTGTGGTGTGATAGGTCCTTGAGGGTACTTAAGACTAGTAAGAATATTAGTCTTGAATGTGGGTTTGGGAACTCTTTCAGAGCCCTAGATTGTAGGAGTGTGAAAGGGTCTTTGAACTATTGTGATTCCCTTTTGTGATATAGTTTGGGGCTCTGCTCCATATTTGGCCTCAAGAATGCAGGTGACACCTATCAACACGCCATGATGAAAATATTTCATTATTTGATTCATAAAACAATGGAGGATTATGTTGATGACATATTGGCCAAGTCAAAACTCAGATAAAATCATTTACAAGTTTTGGATTAGATATTGAATATAATGCAAGAATACAAGGTGTGACTAAGCCTAAAGAAGTGTGCATTCAAAGTTGCTACTAGAAAACTCCTTGGTTTCATTGTATCACACATAGGAATTGAAGTAGACCCAGAAAAGGTTAAGGCAATTCTTGAAATGCCACCACCTACAAATCTGAGACAACTACAAGATCTACAAGGAATATTACAACCCATCAGGAGATTCATCGCCCAACTTGTAGATAAGTGTCATCCATTCCAACACTTAATACATAAAGACATAATCTTTGTATGTACAGAACAATGCCAACAAGATTTTTAAATTTTCAAAGATTATCATTGAAGTCCTATGTATTGGTGTCACCAATTCTAGGAAGACCACTCCTATTATATATATATCAACAAAAAAATAAGAATTAGGTGTTCTTTTGGCACAAAATGATGATCAGTGAAAGGAAAGGGCCATCTAATATATGAGTAGAATGTTGGTGGGCTACAAACTCAACTATTCAGTAATAGAAAAGGCAAGTTTTTCATTTGTCTTTGCTTCTAAAAAGTTAAGACATTAGATATTGAGTCATCAAATAAAGATCATTGTACAAATAGATCCATTAAAATAATTTTTGAGCAAAGCAACATTAACTGGATGAATTTCCAATGGGTCAAGATCTTAAGAAAGTTTGATATTGAATACGTCGATCAGAAGGCTATCAAAGGATAGGTTATTGCTAATCAACTAGAAGAAGCACCAATTCTAGATCACCAACCTATACAGTCCAAATTTCTAGATGAATCAATCCTTATAGTACAACTGAAAAATAGAAGTCTAGCAATTATTCTTTGATGAATCATATACAAACCATGGTGCAGGAGCAGGAATAGTACTCATCACTCTACAAAATGATAAAATTCCTAAATATTTCCAACTCAATTTTCCATGTACAAATAACATAGCTGATTATGAATCACTGGTCATTGGATTGAAAACTTTATACAATGGATAATAAAGAACCTGAGAGTTTATGGTGATTCCCAGGTGGTTATCAGTCAAGTCAACGATGATTACATGACCACATAGAAAAAATTGGTCCCATAGAGACAGCTGATGGAAAAATTGCGTGCTTCTTTTCATTACATTTTACTTGAACAATTTTCAAGGGTTCAGAAAAAAGTAGCAGATGCAATGGCTACTATAGCATCTTTGATAGACATGCCAGGTAATGAAACAAGATTCTAATTTCTGGTAGAACAATTCATGATACCAACCTATAAGGTTCCAATAAAAGAGTTAGTATGTTTCCTTGTTGGTCTTGAGTCCCTCTGGTACCATGATGTGTATACTTACCTACAAGACAATACCCTACCACCCAACCTATCTAGAAACCAAAATAATTCCCTTATCTGACAAGCCTCTAGGTACACCCTTCTTGTTAATGCCTTGTTTAGAAAAATTCTAAATGGAATGCTCTTAAGGTGTCTCACTTCCCAAGAATCCTAGAGAGCCTTATATGAGGTACATGAAGGAATTTATGGGGCACACGCAGGTGGTAATAGTTTAGCAAAGAATATCATCAGGATGGGATACTTTTGGCCGACTGTAGAGACAGATGCTCATAAATATGTACAAAGGTGTCAACAATGTCAGATATACGGAGATCTTATTCATGCACCCGCTCAAGACCTCCACCCCATCACTTCACCATGGCCTTTTTCAAAATGGGTATTTGACTTAGTGGGAAAGATTACAGCTACTTCCTCTAATGGTCATAAATACATAATTGCAGTAAAAAAATACTTTACCAAATGGGTGGAAGCAATTCCTCTCACATGCATCACTGGTAAACAGATTTCAATGTTTATACTGAATCACATCATCTATCGGTATGGGATCCCTAAAACCATACTCATTGATCATGGTACACCTTTTCAAAACCAAGATGTCAAATATCTCTATGAGAAGTTCTAAATAAAATAATGTTTCACTTCATTCTACTATCCCCAATGGAATGGACAAGTTGAAGCCACTAACAAAACAATCTTGGAGATCTTGAAGAAAACAGTCAATGAATTTGGTTGACTAGCATTTGCAGCTTAGTACTGCATTATGGGAATAGAGAATAAGTGTGAGAAAACCTACAGGATAAACTCCTTTCTCCTTGGTATATGGATCAAAGGTATTCCTACCCCTCAAAGTTGAGATCCCATCCCTCATAATATCATATTATATGAAGACTACAAAGTTGCAAGATTCAGTGAACTAGAACTGTTAGATGAGAGATGCAAAAATGTACTGAATCACTTACAAGGATATCATAATATCCTTAGAAGAAACTATAACAAGAAATTAAAGCCACATACCTTTGAGGTAGGAGATCTCTTCCTCGTGGAAAATTAGAAGAATCAAGCAGAAAGAATTAAACCTAGAAAGTTTGAGCCTAATTGGCTAGGACCATACATCATCATCACATCATGTAACAGAGGGGCATATCAACTGGAAACTCGGGAAGGAGATCAGATCCCTAGTTATATAAAAAAATATACCTAAAAAGGTTCTAGGTCTGAGGTCTCAAGGTCAAAAGAGCATATCTAAAGATCCTAAAAAATACAAAAAATATCAAAAAATATAAAAAGTTACCTTGGTGAAAACCTGGCAAACAGAAGCCTTGGTGACAACAAAAAAGGGAAAAAAACTAAAGAGAAACAAAATCGCTCTCTCAGTGAAAACCTCGATGCAAACATATACTATTGGGCAGGTACCTTGGTTAAAACCTAGAAAACAAGTGCCAAGTGTTAAGGTGTTGCTTTGCCATCAATGAACTCCAAAAGATTAAAACTTGTGCTCCTGCATGCAAGATTGAGTACCCAAGCTTATTATAGAATTAAAATCCCCTTTGAGTAATTACACTTATCGATGGCTTGTACTGGCTTACCAAACTAGGGGGAAATCTTAGAAATTCCTGAAAGAAATCTAAAAATTCAAAAAAGTCTTGAAAAATCTAAAAATCCTAAAAATTCATCAAAATCTTAATAAGAGAAAAATGTCTTGAAGAAATCAATCATCAAAAAAATCAAATATTATAAAATCTCAGCAATAAATCATCTCTTTCATCAACAAGAAAATGGAAATCAAACAATCAATCAAATGTCAAAACTGTGAGCTTCGCAAATCAAAAATGGACTCATATGACTCATCTTATCAACAATCCAATCTGTCATCAATCAAATGATTCAATCAAACTCTCAATTGTCTTAGATAGTGATAGATTTACTCAAAACCAAATAGATCGGCCTTATATGAGTCATTCACCCCTGAAACCAAACACATCCGCAATCAAACATCAAAAATCAAGAAAATCAAGGAACAATAAGGTTGTTGACTAGGTCTGTCATGTCAGTTTGTTGTCAATTTATCCTTCATGATTGTGTTCTTACGCTCCTCAAGGATATCACTAAGTGGTGAGAGTGGCTATGATGGATCATAATCTTGTTTTCTTTTTTTTTTGTTTGTGGAGTGTTTCAATTCAATTATGGGGAAATGATGATTCAGGATAAATGTGATAGGAGCTGTCACACATTTGGCA
Source organism: Thuja plicata (assembly GCA_018584345.1). Taxonomy (NCBI): domain Eukaryota; kingdom Viridiplantae; phylum Streptophyta; class Pinopsida; order Cupressales; family Cupressaceae; genus Thuja; species Thuja plicata. The sequence continues at coordinate 1,236,514 of MU225231.1, forward strand.
GCCATGCAGTTCCACAATCTAAGATAAACCCTAGAAAAGAATTGAACATTCCTTATCTTTTATGTGCAATGATGAATAAAATTGGAAAGTATGACAGTGACTTGGTTTCATCACTCATTCTTTCATTTTTTTCAAAACTAATCTCTCACTAACTTTCTTCTAACTAATACATGCATGTACTCAGAAACATTGTGCATATTAGGTTTGCATTTATTTATTGCGAAAATAAAAGAAAAATAAAACATGTGCATACATCATACATGGAAAATCATATAAACAATGCATCCATAAATCAACAATATAGAGTCAGTCCATCATGAATCATATAAAAGAGAATTCCATAAGAAGGAACCATCCTGCATCCATATGTCAGTATCATAAAAAAGTAGAAACATCATACATCAAGAGTGTATATCTCCAACCAAACAGAATGCATATAACCGTAAACTATCTCATAAAGTGCATAAACATACAAAGAGGAAATGTATAGAAGTAAGCTACAAGTCATATAGAATCATATCATAAGTAGCATCTCATATATAATATGTTTGAGTACAATGAAATCTCACAAGTTTGACATAAAGGAACTCAACATAATGTCTATAATATTGATACACAACGGTACAGAATCGATACAAAAATGGTACAAAAAGGTACAACTGATACAAGGGTATAAAGGAAATATCAAGAGCTTCTACCCCCACCCTTTCTACCAGGATGACAAGGGGGTGGCATCTCAGATCCTTCCCTATGTTTTTGAGAAGAAGGATCCACACCACTAGCCTATAATCATTGTACTCTACTGGATCTCTGAGAAGCAGTGTAACTAGGAACACACTGAGCAGAAGGAAAAACATCCTCATAATGACGGTGCCAATAATAAATCTCTCTCTGAGCCTCATCCCCTAATATCAATAGATTCTCTAGAGCATCCCTATGGGATAAATCATGTACACCATATAGATAGAATCTCACCTCTAAATGAGCCTATCTCTCCCTCTCCTCTGCTACTCCTAATCTGAGCCTAAGATTTGTATTCTCCTAACTCACTCACTGGAACTTTGCAAAACCATAATCCCCATGCCCACCCATTGCCACATCCATATTCATCTCCTCCCTAGTGCTTCTTAGTCCCTCATCTATAGAAACCCCAAAATCACCCTCCTCACTACTATCACTATCACTATCACTACTTCTACTGCTAGAACCCAAGGAGTTGGATCCTACCTCCTCAAGATCAACCATCTCCTCATCTCTAATATCTCCTCTCTCTACCACTCTCTTAGTAGGAGCCTCACAGTTCTGTCTTTGTACCCTCCTCAAAAGCTGAGGTGTATCCTATTCCTCTAGGATTGCTCCTAAACCAACCCGAGCAGTCCCACTAACCCTAGGTCCACCTACTCTCATCCTAACTATCTCTCTCTCCTCCTCTCCCAATATTAGGATCATCACTATCTCCTCTCCCTCCATCTCTCCCCTCATCTCTCCCTCTCCCTCTCCCACCCCCTCGACCTCCATCTCTCCCACCCCCTCAACCTCCATCTCTCCCTCCCCCTCTCCCTCCATCTCTCCCTCAGTCACCATAGCTCTGCCGTGGCCTCCTCATGATAACCATAGTAACAGGCTGGGTAACATTTGTAAGGGAAATTAGTCGATGTTGTGTCCACCAAGCATCAAACTATCGATTAGTTCCTACAAAAGCAAGAAGATTCAAATATCAATACCACATTGAAAAAAGAGAAAAGGATCCTAATCACTAGGGAATCATATATCATAAGGGAACATAGTAAACTATGGTAATATACCTATATCTATAATGGTTGATCTCCATGTCCACTGAATAGGACGTAGGCTATCAAACTCAGTCCATGCATCATGAACTGGGACCACAGCTCCCCAAAGTGTAATATCTCTGGACCTCCTGGAAAAGTAAGCATATGATTCACTGACATCCTGTTGCTCACCAAAATATTGCAACACCCTATTGATGTTGTCAAAATAAGTCATATGCATGTGCTCAGTGAAATGACCAATCAAGAACCTCATTTTCCAATAGAAAGGAAGATGTACATCCTCACCATCCCAAACAGGATAGGATCTATAGGGCCTCCAGATAAATTACAAAATCATATCTAGCTACTGTCTCTAGTAAATAAGGTGACCCATACGAGATTGGATCATGGCTCCATTATAGAGAAACATATAAGGTATTCCCGCAGAAAGATCTCAGGGACAAACAAATTTGCAAATGGATATATGCTCCCATGCCTAGATCTGGAGTAGAGTAATGCTGCATCCAATCAAATTACCACCCTGGTAAGCCATGTAAAACATATGATAATACACATGGGAAAGCATACAAGACTCTTAGGCATAAATAGTATGGTCTCTAACCATACTCTGGAGAACAACTCCCCATCCTACAGAAAATATATGTTGCCTACGATCGGGACACAGAATCCCACAAATAAAACTACCTAATAAAGTACTTAGTCTATCTAATCCCTAGCCAAATATGGACCATGGAATATCATAGGGATTAGATATCCCTAACTGGTCCTCAGGAAAACCAAAAATCTCACATGAATCAGCAATGGCATGCTGAAAAGTGAACTCTACTAGCACACCCTGAATAGGAACCTGTAGGATGTGATACACGTCCTCAAGAGTGACAGTGCACTCTCTAGTGGGCAGATGAAAAGTGCACGTATTAGCATACCAACTCTCAAGAAAGGTGAAGATCAGACCCCTATTGTTCATGATCTTAGAAATATACGTAATACAGTACAGGTCCAACTGCCTCAAGATATATCTCTCATCATCAGTAATCTGAAAATGATAAACCAAACCTGGTGGCCTAGACTCTTGGCATCGAAAGACATCTCCAAACATCTGCACAAGAAAATTACAAACACCTATCAGTACAAGCAGTGACAAAAAAAATTCACATGTGCTAAAAAGATTAAGTTTTCAAGCTACCAGAGCAATTATGAAACTCTTAATGCAATTGCAAAACATTTAAAGAAGATTGTAAAAACCAAATTGCATTAGCAAAAATCAAACAAGAATTGTGGTATTAAATACAACATTTGTGACACATTTATCAATTGCAAAAGGTAAATATAAATTGTGAAAGACAAACTACAATTATGAAAAAATAGGGCTCGATTACGGCATAATTATCATTTTGGTCTAAAATCAATAATTTAAAATGCATTAATGACAAGCAATAAATGTGACAAGGTCTCAAAACTCACCACACCACCTACACCCTCTAGATGACCAATGGTACAAACTCGGTCAGAAAAGTGAATCACTCTAGGAAGGCCTGCCATTGCTTGAAAGAAGAAAGAAAACAAAGGAAATCAAAAGCTAAATCTTACCAGGAAATATGGAGCTCCAAAGTGCAAAGTGACAAATGAAAGGGCCCACAAGATATTTATAACAGGTTAGCAGAAACCCTAATTCTCCAGGGAGCCCTATTTTATGATCATGGGCCCTAAAATATTTGAATGGAAATATCTTCAATATTAATAACTTCTATCACAATTAGTTTGAAGCCATGACAAACATTTTGTTTTATCAACAAATTATCGCTCCTACCGCATCTTTTCGCTCAAATTTTTTGAGGGGGCATAATTCCACCTTTTATCGTCGGGGCAAGGTGGGGCAGGATCAAAATCTGAAGAATCTTTGACACAACGTGACAAGAAGCATTGTATTAAAGAGGGGCGAATGTAGACACCCTAAAATGGATAGACTTGTGACCTTACATTTAATTACTAATTTTCCTCTATTAATTAATGATTTTTTAATCATTAATTAATCATCTTATTTCATCTAATCATTCAATCATTTCCCCAAAATTAATTAAATAATTAATTTTATTTAATTAATAAACCTTAATTAATTAATTAAATTAAATTTCCTAAAGTTTAAAATAAAATATTTAAACTTATTAATTTATTCTTTTAATTAAATTAATTTTAATTCAAATATTTAATTTTAAATCAAAAGTAGAATGGCACTATCTCATTTTTTAGTATTTTAATTTCTAAAATTAAATAAATACTCAAACAAATCAACTCTTCAGTTCCAAGAGGTAACTCCATTTCAACTCTTCAATTCCAAGAGGTATCTCCAATTTAACTCTTCAGTTCCAAGAGGTGACTCAAATTAAACTCTTCAATTCCAAGAGGTAACTCCAATTCAAATCTTTAGTTCCAAGAGGTAACTCCAAATCAAATCTTCAGTTCCAAGAGGTAACTCACAAATCAATTCTTCATTTGACTAAACCATCCCCTCTTCTCTTCAGTTAAGAGGTGGAGTTTACTGATTGCTTCTCTAGTTCCTTTTGATCTCAGCCATCCATTCTCAAGTTTATGGGATGAATCTCATATGTCCAAATTATTTCCATATTCTATATAATCAACCCTTCTCAACCATTTGAAGAAGGTCTAGATTTTGAATCATTGTGCACAATTACTCTTCAGGATTATTGTACGAAGCATAAAGTGAAATCATATTGATCTCATTTTCTCAACACTTCCAAGTTATAGATGTTGTCGATGCCAATATCAAGCACCCTTCATACAACATTTCAGAAGGAGTAGAGAGAAGCATTAGAAGCTTCAAGCATTGTGGTTTCCATTTGTTTTTTTTTCCTCTTTGATGCTTGCTATAATTATTATTCATAGGTTTGTTCTTAGTAGTTTGATTGATTTCTTTCATTGCAAATTATTGCTACTAACCCTCGTTTGAGTGTGCATAATTAGAGCCTTTACAGTAACCTTTCATGTTTCAATTCTAAAGGATTTAGAGGGTGTTCAAAATATTGAGAATAAGGCTATAAGACAAGATAAGGAACATGATGTGGCCCCATTAGGTAAACAGCACCACTCTAATGCTCTTTTAATTAACATTAATAATAAAATATATAAATTTAGCATTTATTTGTTATTGCAACAGACTCCCCCTTGCAATGGCCTCCATGTCATGAGTACACGACTAAGTGCACATTAAGATCATGAGAAGAGGGAATAACAACTAAAGGGGGAATGATGATTTAGAAAATGATACACCACTTCTTTATTTAGATGAAAAAAATTGAACAAAAAAGTGATTGTAATCATATTTTTTGACAACCATAGTTTTTTTATAATATGTTAATGAATGTTAAAAATTGATATTTTCTACAACCATATTTTTTATAATATGTTTACTTCTGTAACTTCAAACATAACTATATTTCTATGTGCTCTTTCATTTAATGTATACATAGAACAACCAATGAATCTTTTTCATTCCTCTTTAAATCACTATTTAAACAATGACTCATTCTATAGAAGAAAGAATGATAAGTTAATTTCTTTTCAATTCCATTTTCTCATTTTTCCTCTCTATAGTTGATGTACTCAGTGACTATCTTACTACACTAGTGTATTTCTAATCATACCTTTATACATTCCTCAAACATATATCACTGATCATGCCTTGTAGACATAGTTATAGTTTGTTCACTACTATTTTTAACTTTGTTACTTTCTGTGTACATTTGTTCTACTTCTGAATATATGCTAGATACTTCCCTATAGAAATGAAATGTTTACATAATGTGGCTCCTATTTCTTTATGTGTCATGAAAAACCTAATGTTGAATATTTCTTATGGAAACTCCTGGAGATTTACCTATTCTGATTATATTTGAGCACCTTCCTCATTTTTGTTTATTAGATGCATCATTAGCATTGCTACCTCATTTATTGTATCACATGTAGAGAAATGACTTATCATTTAGTTTCTCTAGCTATTGGAATTATGAAAAACCAACCTTCATCTTCCTTTATTTATCACAATACTTAGAGGTACATTTTATTATCTAGAGATACTTACAGTATGTATTTCAATATTTCAACATTTTATTTCCTTACTCCAAATGAAAAGTATGAATCTCTTGAATAGGTAATGGTTATAGTAACCAACCAAGTTGGTGTTAACAAAAACCCAAAGTAGCCTCTTATGAATGGATGTTTTATCTATTGTAATTTGTAGTATGCCTTGGACCTAGAAAATATGCTTCCATACAAAGGGCTATTTTAAGGGCTAGAATGCTTGACAATCAAAGAGAATTGTTGACCCCTATAGAGACTTCGATTATTCTAGAAATTTGATGCCATAAGGGCTGGATGGACTATAGTTAGGGGGTCAAATCATGGATAAATGTTACCTAATTAGGGGTTCTCTATTATATATATGATATCTGCCTAAATCATTACCTTTCCTTCCCAATTGGATCGATCGGTTGCACTTAAAATAGTAGCGACAATCTAATTATAGGATAGATGGGCCTTCTTTACTCCCTGTTTAATTTAGTATGAAAGGAGGATGGTCCAATTCTCATATATAAACACTATCTTTATGAACCTCATTTCTCAACAATAAAGCCAGATGTCTTGCCTCGGGGTACTCAATAAAAAATGTATGAGGGAGTAGAGTAGCATTAAATTTCATAAATTTCTATGGGTGATTGGATGAGAGAGTAGAAGATAGATCCTCTATGAAGTGAACTGTCTTTATAAATGTTGTTTTTTTTAAGGGTTAGAGGGACTGGACAAGAAACTTCTAGGAACCATGTTATGGATTCGTCAGACGATACTATAATTCATCCAGAGTCATATGAACTAGCCAATAAATGGCTGAGGATATATATTGTGAAGATGTTGCATAGGATATAGATGATATGAATGAGGAAACATAAGAAATGGTATTTAAACATGTCAAAAAATACCCCCATATATCAAAGGACCTTGATATTAATGAATATTCTAGAAGTGTGGAATAATAGGCTGTTGGCAGTGGGCTAGTGTCCCTTGCGAGGATTTGTGACATTGTTTAATATCCTCTTGTGTCTTCTATAAGTATTTTGGTGCAACGACAACTCTATCTTCTAACAAGTGGTATCAGAGGTTGGTCATAGGTTTGAATCAGGTAGGCTACAGTGAGTGACAGTGGGAGGGGGATTGTTGGTAGTAGGTCAGTATCTCTCATGGGGATTCGTGACATAGTTTAATGGCCTCCTATGTCTTTTATAAGTATTTTGGTGCAATGACAACCCTAGCTTCTAACATAGACATCCAATAAAATTTTGGAAAGTCTTGCTGACATAAAGAGTAAATTGTTACATGGATTTAAGGATTTTAGATCACCATATAAAGAGCCATGCCAGGATGAGGAATTTATATGCTAACTGGAGAAAATGAAGAGACCTTTTCATTGGGAAAAATTGTCCAAGAAACAACCCATAGAGACCTAAATAATCATGTAATTTGTGATCTGGAATCAGGATTGATAGGAATAATATTGAAGGATGATCTTTCTGGTGATATAGATATAGATCTAGTAGAAAAGATTGCAGAAGGCAATATCCTTACCTGTCGGTGAAATCTATGCAGAAAGAAAAGTACCTAGTTGAATTGACTTGAAAAGAGAGTGCACTAAGGAGTGATAAATTTCAGGGTGAAGAGGATACAAATAAGGAGGTTAAGGATTCTTATTATGTGAAAGAGGATTCCATTTCACAAAGTGAATAAGAGAATGAAAGAAAATAAAAGGACCTTTCAAACCTTGAATAATTGTACATCCACACTTCCTGAATATTTTAGAGGATGAAACCATTAAGGTATGTTTTCAATTATAAAGGAATTAGGTTTTTTGTAAGAAAAGTGATTAAGTATATTAATGTATAACACATTTCTACAACAATAGAACCACATTGAATGAATTTGTAATAAATACATATTTAATAAAAATTATTGGCTATGACATCTTACCCATCAAAAAAAGAAAAACAATAAAAATAATTCAATGAAATTTTAATCATATAGTGGTTTCCATTTCTTACAGTTCATATTAGATAAAGAGCCAAGAGAGAGTATTATTTGTCCAAGCTTGATAGGGCCTATCCACTTGTTTCTAACTTTGAAAATATTTGATGGAGTTTATGCTCACAAGGATATTGTAGGGGGAGAAAAAGACCATAGGGATTTTTGTAGCTTCCTTCGACTTGGGAAAACACTTTTAATTGGGGAGGAAAATTTTGAAGATCTTGATGAGGTTTTCTTAACACAATATTAAGTATATCATGACTCATAATTTTTTATTTCATGGATTGAAATTTACTTGGAAGACTTGAATTTTTTATTGAGTTTGTAAATTTGAAAATGCAGGCCATAGAAAGATATGTGGATCCACTCATTAGCAATTTGAAGGCAAACCTTGATTACATGAAATTAAGGAGAGGAACAATTGTAGAGGTTGATGATGCACTATGAAAGGAAAAATATGAAAATATAACAAGAATTCCATATTATATATCTATTTCACATGAATATCCTAGGGTATTTTTTCTTAGCTATATCAGGAGTACAAATCCTCATCATGAGTATTTTGGGATATATCCCAAAGGATTTAAGTTCAGAAAGAGAATTTTGATAATCTCGACAAGATAGTTTCCTATTTTCAAAAGAATATTAATGATTTTGTTCAACAAGATTCTCTTCCTCCTATTAATTTTGTTGTTGCAATGGTTCCCATGAAAAGCCTAGGTCTGAGTGGATCTAAAATTGGAGGTGGTTCTGTTAGAAGTAGTTGGGGGGGGGCGGGGGGGGGGGNCAACCACAAATAGTGGTGGAGGGGGAGTGTTGGAAGTCTAATATGGGAAAGTAGTATACTGAGAGGAAGGGGTGAATTAGAACTATAAAACTTTTACACTTGTAAAACAAAGTGATTCACCATGTATTCATAAACATAAACTGAAATGTTGTAATAGATCTAACATCTAATCACATTCATAATGAACACATAACACAAATATTTGGTAACACAGAAACCCTTGAAAGGTAAAACTAGGGGGGGATGACACCCATAAATCTTCACTACTGCAGTAATAAAGTGTGCATGTTAGGGCTACAATGTTTGATCACTTCTGATGATCTACTCTGTGAGGGATCTTCCATGTTAAGAGCTTACAGACTTATACAATCTACCTTGTTAAAAGATTTAAACTTACAAAAAAGTAAGCACTCTGTTAAGATATTTAAATAGGCCTGTTAGGACCACTCTATTAAGAGATTTACCCTGATTCACTTGTTAGAATGCATCAATACCTAATCCTTTTGTCTGCACTTCAAATGATGATAAAGGATCTCATCTTTCCAACTCTTAACTAATCTCTCAAATTGATATATCTCTATACTTTCCTTCACTCCTCTGCTTGGTCACTATGTCTGGTTTATGCTTCAATTATGCAAAACATGCATACACACCCCATCTCTATTCTTCACATCTGCATCCACACACATGCATAGATTAGGGTTTGAAGCATCCCATATATACACAACTGATGAAACTTCCAGATCAAGATCAATGATCTAGATTCATCACATTTTACCACCAAATCATCCCTTATTTTGATTGGTTGTATTGCTTGCATAGGGATCCATGATCTTAGAAATAATGTGTAACTAATGCATTAACTATCTTCAACAATTATTAACGGGTTCATAGAATTTGGTAAAAATGGTTTACCTAAGTGTTTGTGTCATTCAAAACACATATCAAAAAAAATTTACATGATATATGTAAACTTTGATGCTCGGTCAAAACTCTCAGTCAAAACTGATTGTCTATGCAACTCAACAATCATTCTGCTCGACAAATATTGAGTACCTAGTGACCACTAACTTTCTCAGTAGTGACTACTGCTCGATCAATAAATAATATTACACAATTCATTACATTTCTTGACCTTAGTAGGATGGCTTGGTCATAGTGATGACCGACCAACCTGCCTTAATTATGACTAAGTGTGTGCTACTAATAGACAACAAAACTTGGAGATCAATAATCTCCCCCTTTGACATTTGTGGCAAAAATAATTTGTCATGAATCTTCACTCCTCAACAAAAATAGTACTCAAGTATACCAAAAATACCCCCTAATATTATGTCTCAGTCTTCAAAAAGACTTTACTATACATACAACATAATATTAAGTACATAACACCAAAAATAACAAAATATTATGTTATACCTTCTCTGCTCAAATCATTTTGTTATTTTCTTATCTACATCTATTACATTTCCCCCTTGATTATATCTTATTACATTCCCCCTTTGTTTTTTTTACTCTTGTCTACTGGGGTTGTAGGGGCCAGACCATACTTGTCCAAAAATGGTTTATGAATTTGTAGGATCATGGCCAATGCATTATCGCAACTAGTTATGAAAGACTCCAAAACATGTAACTTGATTTCTAGTTCAACATCTAGATCAATCAAACTCTTTTCAATATTCAGAGGTGGCTCCCTCTTTGCTAATTCTTTTGCAACTGATAACTCTCTCTGCATTTTTGGAATTAATGGGAAGTGTGCACTGAGAGGGGAGGGGTGAATCAGTACCTCTAAAACTTTTCTATCCTTTATTCAATTAACCTTTGTGTAATCAATTGTATATCCATTCAATTTGATCTATACTATCTTGATGTGAGTTATATCAATTCAAAACATTAACATAAATGTGAACATTCATAGAAACATTCATGAAAGTAATTGACACATAACACAAGATATGATATCGCAGAAAACTCTTGTTAGGAAGTAAAAATTGTGGTGGGGATGACACCCAAAAAATATTCACTATCTGCATATTGGAAGGGGTTAGTTAAAACTTAAAATTTGATCAATTCTAATGATCTACCTAGTTAAGAGTATCTATGGAGACCTGTTAAAGTCTACTCAGTTAAGAGCTTTAGCAACACTGTTAAGTGTGCACTCGTTTAAGAGATTTGTAGTTGGACTGTTAAATCCACCTTCTTTGAAAGGATTTTTACACTTTGCTCCACTTGTTAGAATGATAGAAAATTACAAAATGACTGGGTAAATGCAATCTCCTATTGCTAATATAGATCCATTTAATTTTACATGAATGATATTATCACCTAATGTGATTGAGTAATACCTTTGATTCTCGGTAGCCTCTATTCTTAGTTCTTGCTAACCAAATTCACCTTTTGATTTTTTGGTTCTTGAAACTTTCAATCTAATCCATAGATGTGCTCGTAGGCTTCATTCATCCTCTCCTTTATATTCACATCATTTTTAATGAATGATTTCATCATCTATTTATAAGATGTATTGACATCATCAAGTTTCATAAAAAACAATGTTAACTCTAAGATCATGTTTACAACTCATACCTAGATCTCCTAGTCTATGTGTTTTATATCAGTTAGACTAATTAAAGCACTTACATTCATGTTTCTTGTCTCTAAAGAAATGGATTTAAAACAAATCAAGATCATATAAATAGAATAAGCTTGCTTTATCTGACGTGGAAGTCAGATCCACTTTTTGTAGGCTACAATTGATTGTCACTTCCTGATAGTCGGTTATGCTTCTATAATCAGTTGACTATCTTTCAGTTTTGGTCTGTCAGTTCATCTTTAACTTTCTTCTTTGCAATTTCGGTGTACACACAAAGTTGTGTCGTTGGTTCTCTTTGTACTTAGTCATTTTGGTGATCTCTTTGTATCTGATTTTTTGTTTTCTCTTTGTTATGTCTTTTGGTGTATGCTTACCGAAAGTGTTTTTTACATACTAATGACAAATTAATGTCATCAATCTCCCCCTTTGACATTAGTATCAAAAACTGATATGTGCAAAATACTAACAAAATTTTAGTTAAGTATATACAACATATATAATCCTTAGTCATTTAATAACTCCCCCTATGTATATGTTGGTATATCTATACATATGATATCTTTCCTTATACATATCATTTTCATACATCATTTTCCCCATATGAATATACCCTCTATGAGTGCTACAGACGGTTTGATGAGAGGAATGAAAGTAATTGATACAGGAGGGCCACTTAGTGTTCTAGTTGGTGAAACTACTCTCGGTGGAATTTTTAATGTTTTTGATTACGGTAAAAGAAGGTTTTGAAGGGAACCCCGAAACCCTTTAACAAAACATAGGAAGGAAAGGCTAAAAAAGCCCCAGCAAACAACAGATTGTCCCAAGGAGGGAACCAATCAACAGAGGGTCACAACCCAGATTTTACAATAACAATTCCAAAACAAAAAGCAAAAAAAGCAGCTGGAAAGAAAACAGAGATGACACCCGCCAGCACTAAAATCAGAGAGATTTCAGAAGGTTTTCAGCTTCCACCAGCTGACACCTCATAAAATACCCTATGATAAGAAAATTAAACAAGTTCTTGCTAATGGTAAGAAAGGAACTTTAAATGTAGGAGCTATTCTTATTTTACTCGAAGGTTTCATATATAATTTTCCCAAATGAATACATATCATTTTTCCCCTTTTTTGATATTAAGGGCAAAGGTCTATACCTTAGAGCTTATCAAAAATGTGGGAGTGTGATGAATTCATGTCTTCCATCATTTTCTCCCATTGTTATTTTAAGTTATCTAGAGCCATGTGCTCGAGTGTGATCTTGGAGTGCATGTCATAGATGATGTATGCTACAAACATCTCTAGAGTTGCTATCAGTTATCGTGTTGAACTGATGTGTTGTTGGAGTAGTGTAAGGTTCGGTAGAAGTTGAGCTTGGAGCTTGGTGACTTCTTCTCTGAAGTGTGTCTCTTCTTCCCACAGTTCGTGCCTTAACTGTTTGATCTCAATGATCTTTTCATAATGTAACTTAACTACATTGTATCCATTGGTGGTTAAGCTACTAGCATTATTAGCTAGATCTATGTCTAACTTTGCTATGTTTTCACTATTCTCTTTAGTGAACTTATCTAATGTTCTCAATTGTTGAATTAAGGTTATAGCTTCAATTATAATTGGATCTAATTTAGTAATGAATTCTGATAGCTTTGCCTTATTGACTGCCACTTCTTGGTTGATGTTCTCATTGAGCTTCTGTTGGTACCTCTACTCTGCTCTCTCCTCAATTTCCTTCTTTGCATCAATATTTTGAGTTGTTATTGCTTCGGCGAGAGTGGCTAATTGATCAAGAAATGGCTTGTTCTGATCAATATCAACATTGGGTACAATCTGGTGCAAGATGTCCCTAGTTTTTTCTAGTACCATTGAATCTCGATGTTGTTTCTTCAGCTTCTCCTGTAATGCCTTCCTTTGGTATATTTCTGTTAGGAATAACAATCCATAAGACAGCTGAGAGGGGGAGGGTGAATCAGTTGTGATATAGATTATTAAAATTTATACTTTATTAACCAGATATGCAAATGTAAATAATAACATAGTAATAGACAAAACCGTAACACAATATTTGTTGTCAAAGAAACCCTGTTAAAGGTAAAACCCCAGTGGGAATTAACACCCACAAATAATGTACTGAGAGTATAGTATGCCTGTTAAAAGATATTATCCCTATTAGGAACTTGTTACAATATTATAGTACACAGCCCCTGTTAGGAGACAAACCCTATTAGGAGTCAAAGGAAATAGTAGGCTCACTGCCAAGGCACATTTTCCAAAGAAGGTTAAAGCCACCCTCAAGGATTTACAATTCGCACAAGTGTATAAAGAAAATACACAATCAGAGAACTGTCTTCTAGCAATTGTCTTTGCTTGATTAGTTCCAATAAATTATTGACTCTGCTTGCATCCAGCAGTCAACAAGCTTCACAAATTTCACACATTCCTTCTCTTCTTTTTCTCTATCACACTTCTCCATGGGAATTTATCTTTCATATATACCCTTACACAATAACTTATTAGATCGGTCAGTTAAGCTTTCCTAATACATAATTAATTAGGTAGGCCAATTAAGGATTTCCATCAGACAAATAATTACATAGCTCCTTGCTAAGACACACATGGTATCTAAGACAAGTATACAACATTTATAATTCATTACATATACTTTCAGATCCACAATTCATGCTCACAATTAATTCCATATGCTACATGTCTAAATTCGGCTAGGAAATAGGTCTTCTCCATAATACACGCAATAACTAATGTCATCAGTCTTCAATCAACAATCAAACACAACCCATTACTCTAACATATGTCAGCTATCCATCTGTAATCTCTCAAGTTCTGAAATATCACCATCAGAAAGATATACCTGAAACACAGAGACTTGCTCTATACAGAATCACAATTGTAGTCTAGAAAACTATTCTTCACCAAATGAACTGTAACATCCACATAATATAACATAAAGTCAAGCGACCTTAAGAGTAAGGTCAGCACACATTCTTCTACATAAATCCAACTTCAATTTTTTTGAATCATTCGTACAGTGTCTGTACACTCGTTCCAGTTAAGTAGCTAGTCTGTCTTCTCCACAGAAATATATGTTGACATCAGTGACAAAACATGAATATCAACAAAATGATTAGTAACCAAAACTGATATCATCCAACAATCTCCCCCTTTGGCATTGATGGAAACATATGGTAAAATCTATATGTATCAATCCAAAAGTACTCTCTCAATACAATCTTCTCAATATCCTCAACATAAATCTCCCCAAAGCAGTAGGGATTTTCTCATAGATTCCTTCCCCCTTTGGAAGTAATGGAAAAGGGTGTCATAATTCACCTGTAGTCTTCTGTAAGATGTAGCTTTTTCAAATCTTCATGTCCAATCAGCTAGGTGCAAGATCACCTAAATATACTCCAGTATTTTCTGTGATCACTCCCCCTAAGGAGTAGATTCATACATCAAGTCCAGAGAATGATATAGCTCTAAGATCCACTGGACTGATGTACATCTGCATCATTTAGTTTTCACTGGGAGGGGCCATCACCCCAAGCATGCCTCTGAGATATTCAAAAGTATCTTTTGGAAAAAATTTGGTAAATATATCTGCTATCTATTCCTTTGTGCTAATATACTCTAGTTTAATCTCTCTGTTTGTTACATTCTCTCTCAAGCAATGATACTTGATGGAAATATGTTAGTCTTTGAATGCATTACAAGATTATTTGATATAGTCACTGTGCTAGTGTTATCACAATGGATAACCACTGGTTCTTTGAAAATTATTCTGATGTCCTTCAGCATTTGTATCATCCAAACAACTTGTGTACAGTTTATTGTAGCAGGAACATACTCTAACTCAGTAGTAGATTGAGCAATGCAGTTCTGCTTCATGCTCAACCAAGAAACCAGCCTCTTTCCAAGGAAAAATGCTCCACCACTTGTGCTCTTTTTGTCATCTACATTACCTTCCCAATCAGCATCAATAAAAACATGCAATATAAAATCATCAAATTTTTCATACCATAATCCATACTCTATTGTTTGTTTCAAATATCTAAAAATTCTTTGCACAGTAGCAAAGTGTGTTTCTTTAGGATCTGCCTGATATCTAGACACAATTCCAACTACATTGGTAATATCTTGTCTAGTGTGTGTCAAATATTGTAGACCTCCAATCATTGATTCTTACTTATTCTTCCCAACACTTTGAGTCTCGTCACTTTTAGTTAGTTTGTTCCCTGTTACCATGGGTGTACTAACAGGTTTACAATATTTCATTACAAATTTCTTCAACATTTCCTTAAGGTACTTGGTCTAAGATATAAATATGTCATTCTTACTCTGATTAATTTGCAAACCAAGAAAAAATTTCATCTCACCAATCATTGACATCTCAAACTCATTCTCCATTTCTTTAGCAAACTTCTTACTCATTTTATGATTGCCTCCAAAAATGATATCATCAAAAAAAATTCTATAATTAATATTCCATCTTCATCAATTCTTAAATACAAATTACTGTCTGCATTACCTTTTCTAAAACCAAGACAAAGTATATGTTTATCCAGTCTTGCATACCATGCCCTCGATGCTTGTTTCAGTCCATACAGTGCCTTCTTCAGTCTACAAACCATGTTTTCATCATCTGTCAAAGGAAAACCATCAGGTTTCTCAATGTACACTTCTTCTTCTAGATCACCATTCAAGAGTGTTGATTTCACATCCATCTGATACACTTTGAAGTCTTTATGTGTAGCATAAGAAAGGAATAGTCTCATAGCCTCTAGTCTAGCAACAGGTGCAAATGTTTCTTCATATTCTATGCCTTCTTGTTGTGAGTAGCCTTTACATCTAGTCTAGCCTTGTTTCTTACCACTGTCCCTTCCTCATCCATTTTGTTTTTGAAAAACCCACTTAGTGTCAATCACATTCTTTTTCTTAGGTCTTGGAACCAATTCCCAAGTATTTTTCTTATTTATTTTTTCTAGTTCTTCTTCCATGGATTTAGTCCAAGATTCATCTTTACATGCTTCATCAGTAGTCTTGGGTTCAACTTGAGAAATCAAATAGATCTCGTCTCTAACTTTAGATCTAGTCATCATGCCTTTTTCTTGCATCGCCAATAATTTGATCTTCAGGGTGGTTTTTCTTGACATGCCTTGGTGTCTTTAATGTCGCAATAGCTTATGCATGTTCTTCTTCAATCTCATTCTCAATCATCAAGGGTCCTTCAGGTTCAGAAGCAACTTCTCTTGATTCTGTTATCTGACCACAATCATACATTCTTTCCTGAAATTGAAATTTCTCATCTATCCTCACATTTGCACTTTCAATCAGTTTCCTCATTCCCAGATTGAAACATTTATATGCTTTACTCTTAGTGGAATAAGAAAGAAAGATTCCTTCATCACTTCTAGCATCAAACTTGCCTATCTCATCATCTATTTTGATATAACATTTACTACTAAATATTCTAAAATATTTCACAGTAGGTGCATGATCAAACCATAATTCATAAGGGGTTTTATTTGTACCTTCTATGATCTGAATTTTGTTTAATGTGTACACAGCAGTGCCAACTGCTTCTCTCCAATGAACATGTGATACATTTCTTTCCAGCAACATAGTCCTTGCAGCATCTAATATGGTTCTATTTCTTCGCTCCGTTATCTCATTCTATTGTGGAGTTCTAGGAGTTGAAGTATGTCTATGTATTCTATTTTCTTCACAGTATGTGTTAAACATTTTTGATGTGAAATATTCTCCTTTGTCTGATCTCAAACATTTCATCTTTAAACCAGATCCATTCTCAACTTTTTATTTGAACAACTTGAACTTGTTAAATGCTTCAAATTTCTCTCTCAAATATGTAACCCACATCATTCTAGAAAAGTCATCAACAAAAAGTATAAAATACCTTTCAGCGTAGTATGATCTTTTTCTTGTAGGACCACATAGAACTGTGTGCACCAGATCCAAATTTTGTTTTGTTGAATAAGCTTTTCTCTTGAAGGTTCTTCGAGTCTGTTTCCCCATAACACATTCTCTACACATAGTGTTATATGGATTTACAATTTTAGGTAGATCTCTAACTTCTTTTTTCATACTTGCCTTCACAATGTTATCAAAATTAACATGACAAATTCTTTTGTGCCATAGCCAACTGTCATCAACCTTTGCAACAAAAAAAGAAGCTTCTAATGTGTTCAATTCAAATACATTAACTCTGGATTTAGTACCAGATGCTATCAAGTCTCTTACTTTGCTCTTGATAGTACACTTTCCATTTATGAAGTTTAGTTGATAACCCTTGTCCACTAGCTGTCCAACACTCAACAATTTGTGCTTAAGTCCATCAACAAGTAACACATTGTCAGTGTTAGTCTATCCATCCAAAGAAATAGATCCAACTCTAATAATAAGTTTAGGATTATTGTCACCAAATCTAACAACACCACCATCATATTTCTTCAAACTCACAAACTTATTTTTATCTCTAGTCATACGATGTGAACAACCACTATCTATGACCCATTCAAATTTCTCTTCAACTCGAGATACTAATGCTTTTTGTTCATTCATAGGTTCATAATCCTTAATAGAAATAAATATAATTTCATCATAGTCACCATTCTCATCATCATATATACCTTCACTAGCATAATAACATTCCTTATCCTTTGAGAACTTAGACTTGAAAAACTTAGGTTTGTGCTTTGGAATTTATGTAGGACATCTAGATGCAAAATGACTGATCTTCTTACATGAAAAATATTTTAAAGGTAATTTTCCCTCAAACTTACCCTTACCTCTCTTTTCTCTTCTTGAAATCAATGGAACAATTTCATCTAGCTTTATTTCTTCTTCATGTACCTGTTCCCATTCATCAGCATAGGCTCCAAGTTCTTCTTTTAGATCATTACTACTTGTGCTTGCATTTCCAGGTAAGATTCTTTTGATTTTGTGCATGGTTTCTTTGAATGATGACTCAACCTTAGGTAGAGTGTCTCCCAATTCTGCGGCTTCAAATGTAGTTAGCTTGCTAATCAACATCTCTCTAGTGAAGTTTGGTGTCAAAGGTATGATCTCCTCTATAGCCTGAACTTTGGTTCTATATGCAGGTGTCAAAGATCTGAGTATCTTTGAAATAACTTCTTCCTCATTGTAAGTTCCTCTAGAGTTCCTAATACCAGTCACTATCTTAGTAATTCTTTGTGCATATGCTCTGATTTTATCATCTTCTTCCATCTTCATTGATTCCATCTTTTTCTTCCAGTTTTGTAACTTTGATTGCTTTGTAAACTTGTCTCCAACATATAGTGCTTCTAGTCTTGACCGGGTTTCATGTGCTGAGTCCAGATCCTTTACTTCAGTAAATTCTCCTTCTGATAATGCACTAATTAGGGATTCCCTTGCAACCATATTACATGAGAATAGCTTCTTTTGATCATCACGAGCTTTCTCTAATTAATTCTTAGACGCTATCTTTTCCTTTTTCTTTGTTATCATCCAGTAGTCAATTCCCAAACATAGCAAATGTGTTCTCATCTTGTTCTGCCAATTGTCAAAGTTTTCAGAGTCAAACTGTAATGCTCCGCCAGGGAACCCATGAGAACTTAACCTAAACATGACACTAAGTTCACGGAATAATTTTATTTTTTGTTTTTTTTATAAACAGTAATGTTAACAACGCGGAAGCAACACATGAGATAACATGACATATACATGAATACAACTCAACAAATATTACAACTCTCAAGGGTTCCTTGATGTAGAATTACTTAAGCATACTAATCTATGAAGAACAACTCTAAAGTACATAACATAAAAGATATATCAACTGAATCCAATAATATACATCTCATGTAATAAGACCTCATATACAACTGAATCAACATTCACTGCACATGTCACAGGGTATGCAATAATACATAATATACAATACAATGCATCCTCCAAAGGATGATAACCCCTATCTACATATGATAAAATACACAACTCCAGTAACTAAACAAGTCTTCAAAAGACTAGAAAGATGAAACTGCAACAAGGAACATCCAAGCATGAAGACGAACGTCGGATCTCAATGGTAATAAGAATCACTACCAACCGACCACGTGGGACCAAAGGTCCACTCCCACTATGCTAAGGAGATAATAATAGACCCACACACATAGGTATAGGACAAGAAGGAAAGCATCAAAGGGATACAACCATCATAAGAAAAGCGTAGGAAGATCCTAGAAGCACTCTAAACCATAACAAGGAACACTAAACAACACCAGAGATACTGACACACGTAGGATAACCTAAGTTGTATATAAGAAGGTGTCATCATGTACGTCTACCCTTGAGTTAAGTCCTAACAATCCCTTATTAAATTTTGGCACCCAAGTGACCATACATGACATTAATGACCTTTCAAATAGACAAGATCACTAATGATGCCCGAACCCGCACCTCGAAAGGGGGCAAGCATTATCTCATCCTCTATCTTAGCCTATACTAGCACTCAAGCATGGGTGAGGCATTAATCTTATTAGTTTAATACTAGGGCATCCTAATTAGATTAATTATGTTATCACTTGTTACCACTACTTACAATAAGATAATCCTAGCAGCCACTTGTAGGCTTCGGTACTTACTGCAAGCCACCTCTTACTATACAACTAGGTAACCTACCCTAGGTTCACACAGAAACATCACAAAGGTATATCATAAACCTCATCACTGATTCCTTTTTGTATAGGGATACACCCTCAGAGAATCATAAAGAATATCAAAACAAGATCAAAACTCTCAAATCTGGTTCTTGCCTATACAAGAACTATTGGTTCTTAATTAACCAACACCACATAAAGTACTATCACATGATCACATAGATAAGATCAACAACCAGGTTGGGTAGAAAAAAATTGAGACTCAAAATCGATAACAACATGAAGATGCACTGAAACATACAAAATATCATAGAGACAGAAAACCCAAACCTCTGGTTTTACCCCCTAATAGCAAACTAATCCCCACAGACAACTGACACATAGTAGTATCGTAAAAGGGAAAGAAACACAATCTTTTAATCAGTCACTCAGAAGACACATCATCATATAATAAGTACGATTTCAGAAAAGCAATAACATTCAATGATAAACTCATTTATAGTAACACTATGCAAATTAGTTTATCTGATAAAATTACTATCAACAATATAATTTAATTTTCCAAAGAAAATGCACATCAAGCCTATATAGACCAATTTATAAAATCCACCTCATATAAATTAATCTATTTAATAATTACTAAAAAACCAAATATAATTACAAGTAATTTTTTATTTTTTTTTAAATATAATTTCTAAAAATAGAATACCACTCCATGTGAATTCTAAAAAAAATCTTTTTTTTTTCTTTTGAAAAAATAGAATACACTCCATGCGAATTTTAAAAAAAATCTTCTTTTTTTTTTTTTTTTTAAAATATAATTTCTAAAAGTAGAATACCACTCCATGCGAATTCTAAAAA
>MU225231.1:1257349-1287905 GCA_018584345.1 Thuja plicata
TGCATGCAAATTCCAACAAGAATTATTTTAATACAAATAAATAAATCTTTCTTAAATAACATGCAAATAAATATATCTTATAAATACTTATTCTTTAAAAAAAATCTTATTTAATTAATTTTCATAACAAAAGAGAGAACATGCATTTATCCTCATTTTATATTTACATGCAATAATATTAAATTACTTAAATAATAAAACATGCAATCTGAGGCAAACAAGAGAAATATTCTAAATTTAATAATAACTCTTTATTTCCTTAAGAGGATTTTCTAAGCATGCAAATTGATAAAAATAAGAAAAATGTCTAATTTAATATTAATTTTTTTAATTTTTTTTTTAAAAAGAGTTTTCTTTTTTTTAAGCATGCAAATTGATAATAACAAGAGACATTCTAACTCTAATATTTTAATTTATTTTCAAAAAGAGTTTGTTTCTCAAGCATGCAATTTTAACTCAATTATTTTATTTTCATGCAAATCTAGACCCGGTTTTGGCAAGAACATGACAAATGTAAATTTTCCACTTTTAAGGTAAGATATTCACATATCTGAGGGTTAAACGCTTTCTTCACAATAATCATCAATTTTCTTTAAAAAAATGATATTTTTTCCAAATTGAAACCCTAAAGGCAATTTTGAACAAATTCATTTCCACATGAAAACCCTAATGCCCATTTTGCAACTAGCACCCAAAAATGAAATCTTTATGCCCACAAACACAGATCTAACATGCAAACTTGAAGGAAAACACAAAATTGAAACAAGAACATGTTTCTTAAATTTTAAATCAATAAACCACACAATAATCAAACAAGAAAGATCACACAAAGGATCCTAGCTTTTCAGATGCATAGAAGACGGGGATCTGAAAGCTAGAATTGACATGAACAAGATCCTACCTCAATAACTAATAAGAGGACCACAATCCACAAATCCAAGCAAAGAAAAAATCTAAATGTGCTCCAAAATGCTCTCAAGCTTTCACAAATCCTTCATCACCTGATTTTCCTTTCTCCCCTAATTGAATAATCTCCAAAATGACTTTCAATCCAAGGATATAAAAAACTAAGCAATTAGGTTTTCAAAAAGTGAAAAACCTAAAGGGAATATAAATTATCTAATTATTAATTAAAATAATTTTTTTATTTTCAATTTTTACTTAAAGCACATGCATAACTCAACTTTATAATATCAAAGCAAAGTGTTTAATTGAAAATGCATGAGAGATCATTTCAATTAATCATGCAACTAAAGCAATACTCAATAAATCAATTTTGCACAACTAATTATAATTAGTTAAATTTAATATTTATTAAATCTCAATTATCCAAATCAAGACTTAATAATTAAATCAATTAATTAATATAGGCATTTAATTAATATTTAATTATTAAATAGCCATATATTTCATATATCAATGTTTTTACCTTATTAAAGGTGCAATAATTAGCATTAATATTTTTCATAAATATTCATTAAATAAATCAAGCCAAAAGCATCATTAAATCACCTGAAACCCATCTAAACAAATAAACCACTAAAACAGACAAATAACTGAAACACAAACCTAACACACACAAATAGGCTCATGAATCTACATCGTTTGACAGATTCAAACACTAGGGTAGTCAATCAGATTTTTGCCCAATTCTAGGACAAAATAAGGGTTTAGGGTATGGATTTAGACCTGAATATTATCCCCCCTCTCTTACCATTGGGATACTGTGATAGGGCACGCTCACTCCTGTCAATTCAAGGAAGACGTAGCCCAGTACTTGCAAACCTGTCATCACTAAGACGATCATATATCCATGCAATATAACAAACAATGGTTGAGACTAGTTTATCGTGTGGATCTCGCCGAAGCAAGTAACTACAACTTTGTCCCATACCATACCAAAAATAGAAAACAGTAATGAAAAATATCAGAATGATCCATGTGCATATAAATATAGGGTCAGTATTGTCAGAAAATCTTAATCAAAATGATTTCATAACATAAACATAACCAACATGAAATAATCACAAATCATATGCAAATAGATGATATAATAAAACTAACAAATGGATCAATAACATAATGAAAAGAAATACACAAGTATCCTTAAAATCACCTAAAATTGCTAGCGCACACATGCTATGGTCTAAAAGAGATTAGAAACTGAAACAAAAAGCCAGACTAAGGGGTAGGTATTACACAAACTTTGGACTATCCTTCCTGTAGTAAGTCATCTTCAAGATCACCTCAAGCTGTTAAACTTTCTCTCTAAGGACCAACAGCCCTGATACCAATTGTGAGGAATAATAGTCCACAAGACAACTAAGGGCGGGGGGTGAATCAGTTGTGATATAGATTATTAAACTTTATACTTTATAAACCGGATCTGCAAATGTAAATAATAACACAGTAATGGACAACACCATAACACAATATTTGTTGTTGAGAAAAATCTGTTAAAAGTAAAACCCCAGTGGGAATTAACACCCACAAATAATGTACTAAGAGTATAGTATCCCAGTTAAAAGATATTAGCCCTGTTAGGAGCTTGTTACAACATTACAGTACACAGCCCCTGTTAGGAGATAGACCCTGTTAGGAGTCAAAGGAGATAGTAGGCTCACTACCAAGGCACATTGCCCAAAGAAGGTTAAAGCCACCCTCAAGGATTTACAATCTGCACAAGTGTATAAAGGAAATACACAATCAGAGAACTGTCTTCCAGCAACTATCTTTGCTTGATTAGTTCTAATGAAGTATCAACTCTTCTTGCATCCAACAGTCAACAAGCTTCATAGCTTTCACACATTCCTTCTCTTTTTTTTCTCTATTACACTTCTCCACAGGAATTTATCTTTCATATATACCCCTACACAATAACTTATTAGGTCGGCCAGTTAAGCTTTCCTAATACATAATTAATTAGGTCAGCCAATTAAGGCTTTCCATCATACAAATAATTACATAGCTCCTTGCTAAGATACACATGATATCTAAGACAAGTATACAACATTTATAATTCATTACATATACTTCCAGATCTGCAATTCATGCTCACAATTAATTTCATATGCTACATGTCTGAAGTCGGCCAAGAAATAGGTCTTCTCCAGAATACACACCATAGCTAACATCATCAGTCTTCAATTAACAATTGAACACAACCCATTACTCTAACATATGTCAGCTATCCATCTGTAAGCTTGCAGGTTCTGAAATATCACCATCAAAAAGATATACCTGAAACACAGAGACCTTCTCTGTCTAGAATCACAGTTGCAGTCTAGAAAACCAATCTTCACCAAATGAACTGTAACATCCACATAATGTAACATAAATTCAAGTGACCTTAGGAGTAAGTTCAACACACATTCTTTTGCATAAATCCAACTTCAATCATTCTGAATCATCCTTACACTTGTTCCAGTTAAGTAGCCAGTCTATCTTCTCCATAGAAATATATGTTGACATAAGTGAAAAATATGAATATCAACAACATGATCAATAACCAAAACTGATATCATGCTCTTCTCTCTCCTCAATTGCCTTCTCTACATCAATATTTTGAGTTTTTATTGCTTCGGTGAGAGTGGCTAATTGATCAAGAATTAGCTTGTTCTAATCAATATCAACATCGGGTACAATCTGGTGCAAGATGTCCCTAGTTGTTTCTAGTAGTATTGAATCTCATTTTTGTTTCTTCAGCTTCTCCTGTAATGCCTTCCTTTGGTATATTTCACTGTATTCTTGTAATGCTTCAAAATCAAGTGTAGCTGGGTCACATTTTGGTATTTCAATAAGTTCATCCAAGGTGGCTTCCAAATTATTCTTCTCTGATTTCTTCTTCTTTTGTGAATCATTTGAATGTAGCACCATTGCCAATTTCTCGGCTTTCTCAGTTGTGCTTGATAAAGTTACCTATTGTGCTTCTTTTTATTGCTGAGTGTCATTTTCATCTTGTCAAGTGTCTGTAGATGTCTCAACATTCACCTTCACATTGTCGGTATCACCTTTGTCAATTTCCTCAGGAGTGCCATCTTTAGGTTTATCTCCTTCATTGATGTCCTTAGCTTCATCATTCTTTGTGTCTGCATTCTTCTCTGTTGTGTGTGCATCTTGTTGTTTTTAATCTCCTCTTGTAACCTTATCAGTATTGCTTATTGTTTGAGTGGCTCTGATGTGTTTCTGATCGTTGGTGTTGTCTCTCTTTTCTTCTTCCCCTGCATCCTCGAGAGTATCATTTTCAAGTGACTTGTTTGATTCTTGCAGAATATTGATGGCTTTTATCAATATTGGCATATTTCCTGGTATGTTCACTTATGCAGTATCAAATATCGTGTCCTGCTCATCGGTTGTGTCCTTTGCAACATTGACATATTCATCTTTATTAACTTCTTCTGATGGGTCATCAGTAATATCAATGATATTTTTATCCACAATGTTGTCATTTGTGGTGTCTGGCCATGATTCATCTGCAACATCTACATTTCGATTGTCGGTTGTGTCATCTTCTTCCTTGTCTAACTCAACAGATGTGTCATCTTCTATATCTTTTATTAAGACCTGTTCTTGATTTTTCTTATCAACATCTTGTTGTTGTAGGTCTTTGTCTAGGATTTCTTCCTCAGTAGGTCTATTTAGAATCCTACACCATTTCTTATGGCTATCCTATTCAAGCTCTATAATCTTTCCTTCGAGAAATGTATATGCTCTCAACTTTGGTGAGAATTATTTTTTGTATTTCTCCATCATCTCATCTATTTCTACCTTCTTGGATTGAGGTGGCATGAGAGTAACAAGTACTCTTTCTCTTATTTCCTTTTCATTTTTCAAAGAAAATGTCCATCTAGAGTATAGTTTTTCTAAGATTTCCCTCGGTATAGTGTTGCGTTCAAACTGAATCGGTACATATTTAAAATTGTACATTTTTTCTATGATGGCATATTCATCTTTGTTCTGATCTTCTGGATCTAGTTTCATCCATCTTCTTATCTTAGAATTTGTAATAGATCCTCAATTTGCAATAGATTTACAAATGTCATCAATAGATTGTGGAGCTTTTACCTTGACATTTTCTGCCTTTATAGCTTCATCTTGCTCGATATCTTTAATGTCTTCTTGGGTTCTGATGATATTCCTTCCTCTTTTGTTTTTCCCTCTCTTCGGTGTGGCAGATTTTCTCATGTATGTTCTGACCTATCCTTTCTTCAAAGGTGAAGGAGTTGAATCCTTAGATGTTTGGCTTCTTTTTCTAGAAGTAGTTGTTGTCCTTGGATTTTTGGTTGGTGGAGGAGGTGGTGAATCTGACTCTATGGCTTCAGATTCATCCTTTTCTTCAGCTTCACTAATAGGTAGCTATCCTTCGGTTTCTTCCTCCTTTTTAGTTTCTTCATCTTGCTCGGTTTCTTCCTCAGTTTCTGAAAGTATTTTCTTGAGGTTCTTTTCCATTTTGTCCTTCTTTCTGATAATTTTCTTAACAACCAGGGCATATTTTATTCTTGTCTTGGCCTCCTCATATGTTCCAAACTTGGGTTATTTCTTTTCTAGTGGTTCATTTATCAAGGCATCAATTTCCTTAGATGCAAGATCAATGTTTATCTCATACTCCAATGGTTGTAACCTTGTTGTCCTCGGTACAGCAGGTTTGATATAAGTATGGTTTGTATCACCCGTAAAACATATTTCATCTTTATATTTCTCAATGAGTTGCTCGGAGATCCTTACCCTCTTTTGCATTCGGTCTTTAAATACATTAAAGTATTCATCCATGACTATTTAAAAATTTTCTCCTAGTGAGGCTATATGTTCACTGATCTGCATGGTGACCGTTTTTGTGCTATCCCATTTCACATCTCCTACCGATGGGAATTTTTGTTGAAAGTAGAAGAAAATATACATTATGAGTGAGCCAAACTTACATGTGTTTGACTTCTCATTCCTGATAGTCTTTAGATTATCTTTTAACTGATTCAGTAGTAGTTCAGATAAGTCCAACTGTGTTCCTTTCTTCACAATCTTATATGATGTGTCCACAGCACCGGATGCAATGTTGTTCAATCTGTTGGCTTGGGATAATTTGTAGCCTAGAACGCATTCACAAAATTTCATCTCATCATCGGTTATGGTGGAAACTTTCAATCCTCTACCATCCCATTTTTCTCATGTCATCTTTTCAATCTCGGCCTTGGGTGGAAGCTTTAGTGCTTTTACTTTCTCGATTATAGGGTAACTGGTGACTGCATGGATAACATCTCGGGTTATCATCTTCGGTTCATCCAACCAAAGCTTGCAATTGTGCATTCAGCTTAGTACTAACCAAATCCACTTGGTTTTGAAGACCTTCAAGAACATTAGGGCATTGGTGATCCCTTTCACTTCTATATGCTTATGTTCATTTTTCAGTTTTCCATCTTTATTGCATAGCTTCTTATAAGCTTCTTCAACCTCTGAATCTCCTATCTCTACAATCTTGTAGTGTATAAATGATTGTACATATTCCACGAGAAAAACCCTAGCTGGTATTTGTGAGAATGCTCTAGCATCATCGGTTCATGAGGAAACCTCAAGGTGAATCTTGTATTTTGGTTCCTCACATGTTGAATTATTGATTAGCTTGAACTCATCCTTCTTTGTGTTCTTCGATTTCACAGTTCTTGATGTCGAGGCCATTTTTCAATTTTAGGGCTTTATGTGAAATGCTTGAAATTGAGTTGTCAGTTCTGTAGAACTTACTATTTATGCTTGCAAATATTTTTGATCTTTGTGGAGTGCTTTGTGTCAAGTTGTGGTCACTCTGTGATCTTGTTACTTTCTTCTCAAATTTCTCTTTGTCGCTCTTCTCTGGTCGTGGTGAAAAATGGGACCCACCGGTTTCCTTTTTATATCTATTTGACCTAAAAGTGTGTCATTAATGCTTACCAACTCCTTAGTGTGTGAAGACAGAGTTCATTGGTTTAAGACTTCAAACTTTCCTTCGGTGACAACATGTCATTTTGGTACGATCATTATACCTCTTGTCTTTACCGATGGGTTTCGTTATTGCAAACCACTTGTTCACTTTGCTCAATTACCGACGAGGTTCGGTTTATACTAGCAACTTTTCTTTTAACCAACAATTCTCAGTAAGTGTAGGTAGTCTTAGCTTGAGTGTGTATCGATGAATTTCATTATATATTCTTGATAGCATATTTATCACAGATTTTAACACTTAATACCATGATGCATATTTCTTATGCTAATTTGGCATTTAATCAATATTTTATGGAACTGATGTAAAATAATAGCTTGGGTAATGCAATTCCATACTTACTTGTTCTACTTAGGTGGGGGTGGTGATGTCGCCAAATCTATTGGATAGGGTGTCACCATTTGCATTGCTTGGTCCAGCTTCATCATTGTTTGAAGCTTTTCTCCACATTTTGTCTCTTTCCCTCTGAATGTCTTCAATGGTGTCTCCATTGGGATATGTGCTTTTCTCTGTCATTCAGTCTCTGTAGTCTTTCTTGAGATGACCAACTTTATGATAGATTAATCATGTCATTCTAGGGTTAGTCCAGCATCTAGACTTTCTAGTCCACTGTCTCATATAGTTTTTAGAAATGTGGCCATATCTTCCACATGTTGTGCAATTTTTCCAAGTGTTGTAATCCCATACATACTAGTTACCGACTCTCTTCGGTTGATAGGGAGTTTCTTGACATTTAGGCTTCCATGCTTGTCTTTTATTTTTTCAGCATTCAAGAGTTGTGTGCCCATTCATTTTGCAAGTGGGACAGTATTTGTCCATGTAGGTTTCCTTCTTTGGTTGTTTCATCTCAGACTTACATTCATATGCTTTATGTCCTTTCTTGTTACATTTATAACAAAATCCTATGAATGAAGATGTAGATTTAGGAATACCTTTCATTTTGCCTCTGCATACATTTGATGTATGGCCTTGCTTTCCACAGTGATTTCATGTAAGCTTTCTTGGTCTTGAATTTATATAGACATTCTTTGGATCAGTTTTATTTGATGATTCTCCATTCTCGGTAAAACCTAGATCAGTATTGTTGTTGACTCTTCATTGTCCTTCAAGAAAATCTTCCATTCTTTTATTGTTTTCTTCAGCTTTCTTGATAATTTCATTATGCTTCTGCTAAATTATTATTTCATTTTTTAACTTTTCATTCTCATATCTTAGCTCTCCGATAGCTTCTATTCTTTCAATGAGTTCAGCATTTATTCTATTTGCCTCTTGACTCATAAGAATAATCTGACTTGTAATCTCATGGTGATACTCTGTAATTCTTTGTAATTTAGATTCCTTTTTTTGTAGCTTTTCTGTAATCTTTCTTCTATCATCAATAGCTTGTGTTCTTTCTTGATCAGTTTTTCTATCATTTTTCATGACATCAATCATCCTTACCATCTGTGTCTCTTGATCGATTTGCAGAGATTTAACTTGTCCAGCCAGATGTAGATTGATTTCAGTTAGGCTTGTGGTCCTTTCTTCTGATGTATTCGATGCTTTTCTTTTAGTTGATCTTGAAGACTCAAAGAAATATGGTATCTCTTCCTCATGATAATCTGTCTTATTAGAACGAGATGTCATAATCTTTCTTTCATTTAATAGTTGTCTCATGTTGATTCTGGCTTCTTTATACTGTTCATAGAACATCTAAATTTCTAGCTTCTTATTCTCAATATTCTTATCAAGTTTTTACTTCTCCATTGTATGATCTTTTCTCTTAATCCTTTAATATTTCCAAGAAGAGACTTGGCTCTGATACCAATTATTGGAATTAATGGAAAGTTTGTACTGAGAGGGAGGGTGAATCAGTACCTCTAAAACTTTTGTATCCTTTATTCAATTAACCTTTGTGTAATCAATTATATATCCATTCAATTTGATCTATACTATCTTGATGTGAGTTATATCAATTCATAATATTAACATATATGTGAATATTCATAGAAAAATTCATGAAAGTAATTGACACATAACACAAGATATGATATCGTAAAAAACTCCTATTAGGAAGTAAAAACTGCGGTGGGGATGGCACCCACAAAATCTTCACTATCTGAAGATTGGAAGGGGCCAGTTAAGGCTTACAATTTCATCACTTCTAATGATCTACCTAGTTAAGAGTATTTTTAGAGACCTATTAAATTCTAATCGGTTAAGAGCTTTAGCAACACTGTTAAGTGTGCACTCAGTTAAGAGATTTGTAGTTGGACTGTTAAATCCACCTTCCTTGAAAGGATTTTTACACTTTGCTCCACTTGTTAGAATGATAGAAAATTACAAATTGACCTGATAAATGCAATCTCCTATTGCTGATATAGATCCATTTAAGTTTACATGAATTATATTATCACCTAATATGATTGAGTAATATCTTTGATTCTCAGAAGCCTCTGTTCTTGGTTCTTGCTAACCAAATTCACCTTTTGTTGTTCTGATTCTTGAAACTTTCAATCTGATCCATAGATGTGTCTGTAGGCTTCATTAATCCTCTCCTCTATATTCACATCCTTGTTAATGAATTATTGCATCATCTATTTATAAGATATATTGACATCATCGAGTTTCACGAAAAACAATGTTAACTCTAAAATCAGGTTGACAACTTGTACCTAGATCTCCTAGTCTATGTGTTTTAAATAAGTTAGACTGATTAAAGAACTTACATTCATGTTTTTTGTCCCTAAAGAAATAGATTTAAAATAAATCAAGATCCTATAAATAGAATAAGCTTGCTTTATCTGACGTGAAAGTTAGATCCACTTTTTGTGGGCTGGAACTGATTGTCGGTTCCTGATGGTCGGTTATGATTTTGTATTCAGTTGACTGTCTTTCAGTTTTGTTCTGTCAGATTATCTTTAACTTTCTTCTTTGCAATTTTGGTGTACATACAAATTTGTGTCGTCAGTTCTCTTTGTACTTAGTCATTTCGGTGATCTCTTTGTATCTAGTTTTCGGTTTGCTCTTTGTTCTGTCTTTCAGTGTATGCTTACTGAAAGTGTTGTTTTCATACTTATGGAAAATTAATGTCATCATGCATGACCTCCAAATGAGGTATCAACATGGTCTAAATTGAAATTAGCTTATCCCTTATTCTACCATCATTAGCCATGAGCTCGACTAATCTACCTTGGGCGTGAGTCAACCTGTTAAAGTGAATAGAGTTGGAACTTGCATCCATGCCCAGTGATTGTCCTGTTGACTTCAAGTGTGACTGTAGCTTCTCAATAAGTTGTTGATTCTCCTTTGTAAATAATTTCACATCATATAATTTCTTGTACAAAGAAAGAACATTTTCTATAACTTCCTCTAGGTTACTTACCAAATCAAAAAGTGCAGCTTGTTTTACATTAAGATTTATTGCAACTTGTGTGATGAAAATGTGACACACTTCTATGAGTCATTATATTCAAGATTTCTCAAGAATGAGATCTTAAATAGAGACTCATAGCTCCCTATTCATGGAGTGCAAAGGTTTGTAATGGAGGCCCTCAGTTTAGACCTGGTTATGCCCATGAAAGTACACCATGAAATGAGAGATTCAAAGAGGAAAAGAAAGAATGCTAGTCTCCATGATCACCAAATATGCATTGCAAATTAAAATGAAAGATATTCTATATGATAACAATGCATAGAAGGAAACTAATCTATATGATAACAATGCATGAAAGGAAATATTCAAACTAATATATGAAGGAAATATGAAAGATTAATTTATGAAAGGAAATATGAATCTAAATTAACACGAATCTACTCTAAATTGATTGTCATAGATGCATGAGAGAATAAGACAAGAAGAAGAAGTTGCATGGTCCAAGCTCAAATGCTCAAACTCTCCTCCAAAATCGCTCTCCAAACCTGCAGCATAACAATAGCATAAAAGTGTATATCCAAATGAGAAGGAGGGGTTTCCTTTTAAAGAGAAATGGACAGTAGAGATTAAGAGGTAAAATAAATGAGCAATGGTGGAGATTAAATCTTGGTTGATCCATGTGTTCATATTTTCAAAAGGCAAAATCAAAGGTTATGATTAAGAGGCAAAAATCTCATCGCTTAGGAATATGTGTGAAGAAAAGGGAGCTTTTATTTATTTTTATTTAATTTATTTCCTTTTTCAACACAAAGAGGGATTTAAGTGGGGATTTTATTTAATTAAAAGAGGGATTTTCTTTTAATTAAATAAGATTATTTTATTTAATTAAAAAGAGAGATTTTAATTAAATAAGATAATATTATTTAACTAAGAGAGATTTTAATTAAATAAGATAAGATTATTTCATTAAAAGAGATTTTAATTAAATAAAATTATTTTATTTAATAAAAAGGGATTGTTTTCTTTTAATTAAATAAGATAATTGATGAAATGATCAAACCTTAATAAATAGTGAAATAATTGAATTAATTATGATTTGATCAAGGAAATTGATTTGAATTGAAAATTTTGCAAAGCATTGATTCTGGAATTTGATAAATTAATTCTGTCATTTGATAAATTGAAGAATGGGGCCCATAGTCTAGGTGACCATTTTAGGGTGCATACATTTGCTCCTCTTTGACTAATGTGTGATCTTTATGGGAACACATGTAGTCAAAGAATGCAGTTGAAGTGTGAGATCAATTTGGGATCACAAAATAACCCAGATGTGTGACCGACGGACAGGAACACATCAGGACAAAGATAAGTTGTTTGAAAAATATAAGGTCAACACCCCTGTAAATAGGTAATTGACAAGGTTTCCCCAAGCGGAGCAATTGATAGGATTGATAAAGATGAATCAAGGATTGAAGTTTGATAGGTACTACCCCCTTGTGATCAAAATTGAAATGAGAAAGAGGAGAAATAGAAAATTGATAAATTTGATCAAATCAAACTAAATATAAGGTTCTTGATGTAAGGTTAAAGATATAAGGATCATAGAACCAAGGTAGATCATTAAGCACAAAATATTATGCCCCAAGGATGAATTAGAAGAAAATAAGTGGGGTGAAATCAAATGGAAGATAGAAGTTTGAAAGAGGTGGAAAGAAATAGAGAGAAGAAAGAGAATTTTCCTTAAAAAAGAGAATGCCCCAAAATCAATCAACTGTTTAAGATAGAAAATTTTGATTGAGATCACGAAATAAGATAAGGAAATGAAGATCAAAACATGACCATAGTTGATTAAAATTTCACAAGAAAGATGAAGGAAACCCTCTCAAACTCATAATGCAGCCTAAAATGCAAACTAACATGAAGTCTAACAATGCAAGCTACATGAAAATACAAAGGTGTACTTGCAATAGAGAAATTGTAACATAGGAATTTGTGTTCATCATTCATAAGAGAATGTTAAGGAACTTATTTTCATTGTTGGGCCATTATTAATGGACATCAAAAAATCACACAATCATCACTAGTCACAAGCACAACTATGAAGATATGAATGTGATATATATTGGATTGCAATGTGGAAAGATTCTAGCATAAGCATCAAAGACATAAAGGTCAAGATGACTTCGATGTTATCTTACCCAATTTAATATAGCAAAACCACGCTTGCATCAAGGCATAGATGGCAGGATGACCAGAAGAATGGTTGTGCAAAAATAATCAAGGATGAAGCCTCAAATATCCTAAGTGTTTCAAGGGAACAAAAAGAGACACTCAAGAGGGTCAAGACCACACCCACAAGCAAAAAGAAAAATAAAAACATGCCCCATGCCCCAAGTCCTCTAGCTATGCATTCTGGAGAGACTTATTAGACAAGGACGCTAAAAAAAATTAATAACAGTTAGCACACAAAGAAAATATCATGACATAGCTCAAGCATTAAGTGTTGTGTTTAAAAATTTAAGTGTGTCAACTGATACTGAGTTCCAAGGATAAGGATTGAATGCTTGAAAAAAGGTAAGATCACATGACAAAATTGGGTAAGACCAAACTAGTAAGTGTTGAAAAACACTCGATGTCGTGGGTTGTATTGAAAAACACAGTTTGGGTGGTGTTGAAAAACACCATTTGTGATATGTCCTAAAGACTAACACATCCAAGAGACCAAAGCTAACATAGTTATGCCCCCTAGACAAAGACAAAGGCCAATTCCAAACCAAAGTAACAAGGACAAAGCATGATGGAGAATGGCTAAGTGTTGAGGACATGCGCTAAGAAACAGGGGTGCAAAGGCCTCAAGTAGCGCCCGTTTCAATTTTTTCACCACTTGGATTTTATTACAATTTTTTGCTACCAAGGCGCCTATTTCCAGGTTTTTACCAAGGCACTTTTTCTATTTTTTTAAATTTTTTAGTTTTTTTTTTTGTATTTTTGGAATATATATTTTTTTTAAGATACATCAAAGTGCCTATTGCTAGTTTTTCACTAAGATGGTCATTTTTTCAGTTAATTTTTTTATTTTTAGCATTTTGACAATATATCCTTTTTTTGGATTTTTTCAAAATCAATAATTATGTACAAAGGATGCCCCCAGACATAATGGGCAAGATGGATAGAACTTCTTCAGGTGCAAGACATTGATAGGATTAGGGAGCTACTCTCCCTCTGCTGTAGATAGTAAATAAGCACCTGACCCAAAAGCTATTGTAATAATGTAAGGTTCAAGCCAATTAGGTTCAAATTTTCCCTTTTGATCTCTATGCTATTGATTCTTAGGATTTTCACGTAGGACAAGATCTCCCATTTGGAATTCTCTAGGGCAAACCTTTTTGTTGAAGGCTTTGGACATGAGCTTTTGATAAACCCTCATATGGTCAAATGGTGTTTGACATTTTTTATCTAGAATTTTTAACTCCTGAAGTCTCATGGCGTGGTAGTCTTCATCTGTAACTAGACCTTTGAGGGAAACTCTAAGTGAAGGAATCTCAACCTACAAAGGTAACACTGCTTGAGTTCCATATGCAAGGTAAAAAGGAGTAGCCCCAGTAGGAGTATGAATACTCATTCTATAGGCCCATAAAGCTGAATTTATCTGTAAGTGTCAATCTCTACCATTCTTACAGACTGTTCTATGTAGGATTTTAAAAATGGTTTTGTTTGATTCCTCTACTTGACCATTTCCTTGCGGGAAGTAAATGGAGGACCAATGTTGTTTAATCTTGAATTTCTTGCTGAGTTTTTTAAGGTCCTTATTTTTGAACTGGTTGTCGTTCTCAGTGATAATCTCAGAAGGCACTCCATATCGATAGATGATATGGTTCAGAATGAATAGAGAGACTATCTTGCCTGAGGCAACAGAAAGTGGGACGGCTTCTACCCATTTAGTGAAGTAATCAGTAGCAGTGATAATAAACTTGTTTCCACCTGATGAGTTAGGATGAATCTTCCCAATAAGATCAACGACCCAGCGCTGAAATGGCCAATGATATATACAAGGAATGAGATCCTTGTCTAGAGCATGTATCAAGTTACCATTTTTTGGACACTTTTCACATTACTTTGTAAAATCTATTGTGTCAATCTACATCATAGGCCAATAGTACCCTTCCCTAAGAAACCTTCAGGCCATGGCAAGACCATTGGAATGTCCCCCATAGATGCCCTTATGGATGTCAACTAACACTTGGTGGGATTCTTCCTTTTTTAAGCATCTAAGAAGTGTTCCATCTAGACCCCTCCTATACAAGTCACTAGAGATAAGGGAATGGAGAGAGGTATTTCGGGTAAGGTTTCTACATTTAGATTGATTAAATTTTTTAGATATAATGCCATCACGAAGGTATGAGTAAATGACACCATAACGGGATGACTCACGACCAACAAGGGTACAAATGACATGGCTTTCCTTGGAGTCATAGATAGGGTGATGTAGCTCTTCCACCAAGAATTCAAATCTGGATTTGTGTTGCTCTAACTGAAGGAGTGAAGCAAGTGTATCCATAGCGTTAGCTGCTTTATTTTCTTCTCTAGGGATTTGCTGAAATGTGATGAATCTGAAGTATCATTTCAAGAAATCAACCATTTGCTTGTAAGGTACCAGCTTCTCATTTTTTGTTTCATATTCATCATTAACTTGGTTCATTATTAGTTGTGAATCCCCATAGACGTGTAATTTTGTGATTCTCCATTCTATGGCCATCTTAAGTCTATTTGTTAAAGCTTTGTACTCAGCAATGTTGTTTGTACATGGGAACAATAACTTGTAAGACTTAGGAATCGTGTACCCATGAGGAGAAACAAATAACACACCAGTTCTTGAACCATTTTTCATAAAGGATCCATCAAAGAGTCATTATAATGTGTGCTAAAAATGAGCTTCTCAAGCACTTTGGCCTCAAACTTTCTCTCCGAGCATTGCATGAGCTTCTCAATTGCATTGATATCATAATTTTTCACCTTCTGAACAATATGAACCGATTGATTTATAACATGTGCTTTCTCATTTACATCTTGAAGCTCAAATGTATCAAAAAACATATCTTTGATATCATGCAATACGGGCTTCAATTGATGTTCCCTTTTTAGTTTCTCTTGCTTTCTCTTCCTTTTCAGTAAACACTGCAAAATCTGCACTTAATCATAAGATAAGTTATTAGTGTCCCATTTTGGAATCACTATAACTTCTCAAGTGTTACTTTAGTACTCAGAGACTTATCCTTTTTCTTATGTGACTTATTTTTCTTGTTATTTGGTGTGTTGCTACTCTGCTTCTGCTCTACCTGTAGTGTACTGGTGTCACCACTAATTGTGACTAACTCCTTCTGAGTGAAAATTATCTGTTGTTCAGGTGTACCAATAATCTTAGTCTCGGTAAGTGGTAGCTTTATCAATTCTTGAATATCCTCTCTCTCTATAGGCTCCTATTTATCCTTGGTTTCTATAGTCTTAGTCTCCTCTATTTCTTCTTTATGGGGTTCAGAAATATCTGTTGTAGATTTATATTTTTTATCTTCTTCATCAATAACTTCAAATTTTTCCTTGGTAGGGGAATCTGGAATGTGAATTATATCCTCACCTTGCTCCTCGACATTCAAATCTTGTGTATCTTCACCATTATTTGTGATTGAGTCATCAATTGATAAATCATATGTTTGTGTATCCTCAACCTTGTACTTTATTTCATCCTCAACATTGTCTGGCTCATCAATATCTTCTTTTTTATCAAGCTCTACTTGTTCTAATGCACCTTCATCTTTGCTTGCACTCTTATCAACTAATAATCCAAAGATAATCTTCTATATTATTTGGCTCTTTTGTACAACTCCTTCTACATCCTTCTCCAGTATAGAATATACTCTTAACTTAGGAATGAATATATTCCTATGTTTCTCCATGAATTTTGTTTGATGTTTCTATGTCAGTTCAAACATTATTTGGGCTAAATCCCCTTCTCTAATTTTCCTTCCAGTCTTAGAACAAATTGCCATCTCTCGTCTATCTTCTTTAATAATTCCTCAGGGACTAGATTCCCAATCTCTAAAGGTGTCATCTTATATGATGCTAGCATATCCATCATGGCCTCTTCAATCTTTGCCTTGTCCTCGATACTTAATTGTTCAAACTTAATGAGCTTGAATCTTGACAAACTTGTTGAACTCCTATTGTTATGACAAATCTCATTAACATTTGTAGGATGTTTATGTGTAGAAACCTTTAAATTGTTGATGTCTTCTATTTCTGTCATCTCTTCATCTTCATCATCTTTACCCAATATGTATTTCCTTCTTGGCTTCCTCTTAGGTTTTCTCAACTTAGCTTCAATTTGTGCTTTTTTCCTTTTCCTTGAGCTCTCTCCTTTTTCTTTCTTTAATAATATTTTCTTTGGTGGCTTAGTTGTTATTGTATTTGATGATGCCCTAGTTCTCGATCTAAATGTGGTAGGAGGAGTAGGTTTCTACTGTGAACTTCTCTTCTTAGTTGACTCGGCAACCATCACTTTCTTTCCCTTCTTATCCACTTCCACATCTTCATCTTCAGTCTCTTCTGAATCACTACATTGATCCTCACCTTGACCTTGTGTGATCTATATTGGTACATCATCTTCTTCTTCCTGTTCTCTGAACATCTTCTCAAGGTTCTTCACTATTTTCTTTCTCTTCCTCTCCATGGTTGCAACCTTAAATCTCGTGGTGATCTTATATTTTTCTTCCTCATACTTCCCAAATACTATAGCCTTCTTATCAACTTTCTCTACAAGTAATGTTGTGATTGTTGCAGATGTCTCATCTATATTTACTTCATAAGTTAATGACCTCAACCATGCTACCCTTAGTACTATAGCTAATACATAAGTGTAATTAGTGTCAACTAGAAAACAAACATCATCATAATTCTTCTCGACTAGTGATGCAGGGATTCTCCTCCTTAATCTCATCTTTTTCTTAAATTCAACAAACTAATTAACCATGACATTGTCAAAATTCTCTCTTATTTGTTGTATGAACTCATTAATCTGGTGTGTCACTGGTCGGTCTTGACTCCATACTACATATCCTATAATAGGAAAAGTATTATGAACATAGAAAAATATACAAACTAACAAGGATCAGAAATTACACATAGAATTCTTTTCCTTTCTGATGGAGGATAGGTTCTCGACAAGTTGAGTCATCTATAACTTGGAAAGATCATATATATGATCCTTTTTCAATATTTTCCATGCTTGATCAACTAAAATGCAAGGAACACTATCCAATCTACTTAACTGATAAAAATTGTGAGCAATCACTCTTACTACAAAGTCAATTTCAGGATCTGTGATTGTTGAAATCATCATTCCTCTTTTATTCCACTTGGCAAGAGTGTTCTTTTCAACTTCTTCTTTACTTTGATAGTGCATTTTCCTTTTCCCTTGCACAATAGGGTAACTAGTGACTCGGTGGATGATTTCCTTGGTAATCTTCACTAGTCCATTCTCCAGCCATATTCTCATATCATGAACTCTACTCAGATTTATCCTCATCCATTCAATTTTGAAGTCACGTGGGAAATCTAGGGCACAGAGTAACCCTTTGTCAGTAATGTGTTGATGTTCAGCCTTCAATGCTTTGTTTTCACATTTTTTTGTAGGCTTCCCTCAAATAAAAATATTCACCTTCACTTATCTTGCACATATAGCATGCTCTTACATCATGAATCATAAGGAATTTTTGTGGGATAGATGATAGGGCTCCCAAAAGATCCCCCTTCACCGCAGTCGTAGGTACAACATGGAATTTGGGCAATGTACATGCATCACTACTAGCTAATTGAACATTATTTAGTTCCTTATCTTCTCTCTTCAATCCAGAAGATGTACTGGAAGCCATTTTGCAAGATCAGGGTTCATGAAATGAACTCTGGGTAACTTGGCAACAACAGGTCTTCAACCTTTCTCTGTACGTGCCGAAAATACACAAGTGGAATTTTTACAATCTTTTCTTAAATCACACTTGAAACCCTTCTGAATCACTCTACGAACTCTAATCTCTTTGTGAAATGAAAATGAACAAAGAAATCCATTATATACCCTCAAACAGTTTAATTAGGTCTTCTTTTAATGTTTCATAAAGTGGTAGGTGAGTAACAGTTGTCTCGATCTTTGAATAAATAACTCGATTAACTCATTCCATCACTCAGTCAGAATAGTTACTTGGTCGCTACTAATGCTCGGTCAACATATCATCTCGGTTGGTATGGGGGCTTGACACATACTAATACTGATGCTCGACATCAAATGTACATATCAATTCTTGCTTGGTTCTTATCTCATATCTATCCTAATGAATTTTAACTTATGCAGATATGGACTTTAATACATCTTATGTTAGGACCTGGTGTAAAATATATCATTAGAGAAAATAGTTCCTTACATACCTTCTTTGCTTAATTGGAAGTAGTGTGAACACCTAATCCATTGGATTGGGTGATCTCAACTTCACTGGGTCCACTACTGCTTACTTCTTCCTTCTTTCTCCATGTCAGAATAATCTGATTCTTTATCTGCTCAATAGTAGGTGTTGGGGCTCTAATCTTCCAGTCTCTCTTAGTACGACTAATCTTGTGACAACTATAAAAGACCAAACTCCCTTCATCAACCTCTTAGATTTTCCTCTAAAGTGTGTCATTAGACATTTTTCTGCAATATGACCATATTCACCACAATAATGACAACTATACCCTGTATTATAATCCCAATTTAATGTATTAACTTTCATTGGTGCATTGCCTTATTTTTTGGATGTCCATTTGGATTTTGCATTGGATCTTCAATCTTGAGTTCTATGACCAAACTTCTAGCAATTGTAACAATGTCCTTGGAATCTAGGTGAAGTAGGTGTATTGCTAGTGTTTGACTTGCATTCATGTGCCTGATGTCCATGCTTCTTACAGTTAAAGAAATATCCACTAAATTTAGGTTTAGGATTGGACTTACCATTCTTGCTTCGACAAATATTTTCTATGTGACCAGGTTTTCCACAATGATGACATGTAGGTTTGTTTTCTCTTTGGCTTTGCATTCCTATGTTCTTCACTCTTTGATGATTCTCCTTCTTTAGTGGATGACAGGTGTTCGATATGTCCAAGTCCAGAGGTTTCATTATTCCTTCTTGGTGACCTCATTAGTTCCTCAAAGTATCTCAAGGCTTCATTTGGTTTGTTTATCCTCTCAATGAGTTCCCTTTTAGATCTCAACTCATTTTTCAATTGTTTGTTCTTTGATCTCGGATATGTAATTTCAATTTTTTTTATTTACCTATTGATTTTCAAATAACAATTGGTTGACCATGTGCAACTAATTGTTTGTGAGATTCTATACATCACTTTTTTTTTCATCAAGTCTATTAGCCATCTATTTCTTGTCTTCTTCTACCATTGTCTTTTCTTCCTCGGCTTTCTTCTTATGATCAATCACCTCACATATATTATTGATTGAGTTTCCTATTCTATCTTTAGACTTTTGACTCATTATTTCAGTGTGTTGTTCTTCTCCAATAGATCTACAATTGTTGCATTACTTTATTTGGAATCTCCATTGTCAAATAGA
Source organism: Thuja plicata (assembly GCA_018584345.1). NCBI lineage: Eukaryota > Viridiplantae > Streptophyta > Pinopsida > Cupressales > Cupressaceae > Thuja > Thuja plicata. The sequence goes on from MU225231.1 coordinate 1,277,315, forward strand.
CTTTCAGTGTCTTCTTCTTTATATGAAGTGTCATTCAACTTTGTTGCCAATTCCTTCCTAGATTTTAAGGATTTCCTCAATTCTTCTCTTGCTGTCTCAAGTTGCTGCAGTGCCAGTTAGATATCAATCTTTTGATTCTCAATGACCTTTCCCAACTTATAAACCTTCATTTCAAAGATCTTAAATCTCAATTGGTTAGACTTATTTTAAGAGAACAATGCTTTGATACCAATTTTTGGAATTCTAATATGGGAAAGCAGTATACTAAGGGGGCGTGAATCAGATCAAAAAAACTTTTACACTTCTAAAACAAATTGATTCAACATGCATTCATAAACATAAACTAAAATGTTGTAATAGATCTAACATCTAATCACATCCATAATTAATACATAACACAAAGATTTGGTAGCCCAGAAACCCTTGAAAGGTAAAACTAGGGTGGGGATGACACCCACAAATCTTCACTATTGCAGTAATAAAGTGCGCTTGTTAGGGATACAAAGTTTTATCACTTATAATGATCTACTCTATGAGGGGTCTTCCCTATTAAGAGCTTACAGACTTATACAATCTATATAATGCCACGCCATAGAACCCAAGAGAAACTAACCTAAACATGCAACTAAGTTAACATGATATTTTTTTAATGTTTATAAACAACAATGATAACAACGCAGAAGCAACACAATGAAATACATGACATACACATTAAAGAATCTCAACAGATATTACAATTCTCGAGGGTTCCTTGATGTAGAATTACTTAAGCAAACTAATCTATGAAGAACAAATAAAAGAACTAACATAAAAGATATATCAACTTAATCCAATATCCATCTCATAAAATAAGATCACATATACAACTGTTACCCAGGTACACATACAAGAATCAAAATCCACTACACAAATCACAGGGTATGAAATAATGAACAAAAATAAAACACATCCTCTGAATGGATGTAAACCAATGTATAGATAGGGTACAAGTATACAACCCATGAAACTGAACAAGTCTCTAGAAGAATCAGAAGGTAGAACTACAACAAGGATCATCCAAGCATGAAGAAGAATGATGGATCTCAAATGGTAAAAGAATCACTACCAACCAACCTTATGGAACCAAAGGTCCACACCCACCGTGCTGAGGAGATAATCTCAGGCCCACTCAATTGGGTATACAACAATAAGGTAACATTAAAGGTATACAAGACATCACAAAGGAACACATAGGAAGATCCTAGAAGCTCTCTAAAATACAATAAGGAATCTACGCAATACCAGAGGCACCTGACACACGTAGGAAAACCTAAGCTACAAATAGGTAAGTGTCATCACATAAGTCTACCCTTGAGTTACCCTAGTAGTCTATTACTCTAAATGAGCTTTGAAGTTTGTCATTAGTATCCATGCACTCAAACTGACAGTCGGTAACAGAGTCACAAACAAGACCATTCAGTATGATCACCGAAGTGTGGAGTTAACCGAGAGCACTAATCATGTGCATAGTTAACCAAGTGCAATGATTACTGAGAAGACACACTTTATCGAGCACACAGTATAACCGAGATACACAGAGAACATCGAGCACTGAGAGACATCATTTACCGAGTGGACCAGAGGCCACATAAAAGTTTGTTATGGCACATCAATCTAGGTAACAACTATTTTTTCCGACCTGGATAACGGTTTACAATGATCGAGGAGATCATTAATTATGGATTCAATGCATTAATTGTTTATATCTCATATGTTTAGATGATCAAGGTAAATTTTGTACATCGTTGATCTTAGGTTTTGTAAGCTATTGTAAAACCCTATTTAGGTCATGAAGTTTGATATATGTAATGTTACGATGTCATTTGTAATGTATTTTGATTAAGTAATGATCAACTAACCTCCATACTATGGACATCAGAGATCAGACAAGGATTTTTGGACAAGGACTACATTGCAGAATTAAGTTTTCATACTAAGTGCGCACATACTTTGTGTTACTAAATCCTCATACAAGGTAGGTCTAATAGATCTTATTGTTACTCCTAACAGGGTAAGGTCACCAGAAGTGATCAATCTTTGTAAGCTTTAAGAGGCTACTTTATTTACTGCAGTAGTGAAGTTTTGTGGGTCTCATCCCCACTGCATTTTTTACCTTCTAATAAGGGTTTTCTGCAATACCAAAATACTAGTGTCATGAGTACTTAAATTTCATGTATGTTTATTGTTTACATTACATGAATTTACACTTTCAGCAGTGACATTACATATTTGGTGAATGTTAACTACTCAATCAGTTATATCAGAATGTTTGGTTGCAAAGATTTGTTTAAAAGTTTTTAAGGGTACTAATTCACCCTCCCCTCTCAGTACACATCTTTCTATTATCCCAACAATTGGTATTAGATCTAGTTCTCTTGTTTAGAAATTTTAATCACTGAAGAGAAAAGATCTTACAATGGAAAGGTATACACTTGATAAAACTATTAAAAATTTAGAAGTTACAGTTGCAAATCTATGTCAAACAATTCAAAGAATCCAAAGATAAACTCAAGGAGATGTTGATTAAGAAAAAGGACATGGAACTTTATTGTCATGAGACTGATTATTAGGAAGAAGAGATTCATGACCCATTTGACACATCTAGATCTAAATCTGGTAGCATCTATGATGCATCTAAAGGAATCATATCAAAGTTATCTGAGACAAATCAACAACTTATTGAACAAGTAAAAGCACTATAGATCAGTCAAGATACACAAATGGTTAGAATGGTTGAAGTCTTGAATGATGAAAAGAAACATGAACAAGATAGAAACATGGTCGTTGATGACAGAAGAAAAATGACTGAAAAGTTACAAGAAAATAAATTTGAGATATTGAGACTTACTAAACATTAATTTGAGATCACCAATCAAGTGGTTGCTTTGAATCATGAGGCAAACCAAGTGAATCATGAGCTTGCTAGAAAATTAGACAACATTGGTGTATTGAAAGAAGAGAATGAAAACTTGAGAAATGAATTGAAGATTTTACAACAACATAATGAGGTGATTAAGAGATATGAATAAAGTACTAAGAGAATGGATGAATTTTTCAACTATCGAAGAAGACTGAAAAATAATACCGGATTAGGGTATACCGAGCAAGGAGAATCGTCAAATAAAGTTGAACAAAGGAATGTGGATTCAAATCTAAATCCTAAGAAACCCTCTTTCCATCACTATGGAAAACCAGGCCACACATCAAAATGTTTGTAGGAGCAAAGAAAAAGGTATTCCTAGAAACTCTCCTAAATTTAATGGTATTTTCTATAACTATAATAAGCATGGGCATCAAGAACATGAATGCAAATCCAAATTGAACAAACAATAGAAGAAACCATACATGGATAAATATTGTCAAAATTGCAACATGCATGGTCACACATCAAAATCATGCAGAACTAACACAAAAAATCTGGAAACCTAAAGGACAAGAAGAAAAGTTAAATCAACCGAGAAGTGATGGTAATGCTAATGCTTGGGATTATAACACTTGGGTTAGTTGCACAACATGTGGTAAATATGGACATATAGCAGAAAATTGTATGAGACAATGATGAACTAAGTCTAGAAATTCGTCAAACTCTGGTATGACTTGTTCACACTTTCATAAGGTCAGTCACTTAAGCAGAGATTGTGAAAAAAGAATAAATACTTATAGAAATGGGAATACAATTGAAGAAATTGTGAGGATCAAAAATCAAATGTAGAAAAGAGCATAAATTATAATGTTTCACCAAGCACAACAGTCGGTGACACCTCATCTGATGGATTAGGTGATTCCACCATCTCCACCAAAGCAATACAAGCAGGTATGGAACTATGTTTTAAAAAGCTATATCTTACATCAGTTCCTATATTCATTGTACAAATGCCAAATTAGCATGAATTAAAATGCACTATGGTATTATATTTTTGATTAATTTGATATAGTTGAGTCGGTTAATCTATACTTAGTTAGTAATGTCAGTCTGTGAATATGCGAGAGACAACTGAGTTGTTAAGGCAATCAAACATTTTGGTATACTCACTGAGCTGAAGTATCATTAGTGTTAACTAAGAATTATGGTTGTCTATTGAGTGTTTGGTAATGAGTATTTATTGTGCCAAATAAATTTATTTGGTATAAATTTACGGGTTGTGAACTCATTTGTTCATACAGCGATCACGGAGCAGAGCAGAGAAATTGAAAGTGAATACATAGTAGAGTATTTTAAAGCATTTTGCAGAGATTTTGAGTAGTTGGAGGCTAGAAATTACATGCATTTGCACTCATTGAACCAATTTGAATTCTTTTGTGGAAGCCCTAAATCAAAATAAATGGCATCCTCATCTCAAACTATAAAGGTAAAGATGGATAAAGAGAAGAAGGTAGTTCTCGTTAAGAATTCCACTTGCACAGAGCTGAATTACAAGATACATCCTCAGGTTGTAGCCCAACCCAATGACAAAGGCATGTTCTCTGTGATACCGCCTAGGGTTCTTTTAGTTCAATATGTGTGAGCATACATTCACTGCAAGATCAGTGAAATAGGGGATTTTGAGCTTATATTGACATGACATTCACTTTTCACAGATGGTGAACTAAAGGACAATCATAAAAATATGGAAATGAAAGGATTAACCAATGCCCTAAATTTCCTAAAGGTATTCAGAACTAAATGGATACGCATTATTTTGAGCCAAGTTCATGATGGAAAGCTTTGGCTGGATGAACCCAAAAAGATCAGTAAAGATGTAATACATGTAGTAACCGAGTATCCTACAATGAATAAATCAAAACCCCTAAGGCACCCACCATGAACCGAGATTGAAAATCTTAGAGGAGCCGATTGGGATGGTAGAGGTCTACAGATCAACTCCATCGGTGATCCTGAACTTAGGTTTGGTGTATATGTTATTACATACAAGATCTTCCAGTCAAGCAGACCTAACAGCGTTGCATGTGGATCTACTGACATAGCATACAAGATTGTAAAGAAGGGTTTACAACTTGACCTCACTAGTACATTTGAGGCCTCTTTTCGATGGCTATGTGTCACTTTTCTGACACCTTCCCATTGGCCTAGCGACAGAGACTATTGTTGCAGTTTTGGTGTTAGAATTAACGACGGCTGTGTCATCCGTCGTTATTGTGATGGTACTAACCGTCATAATACGAGCTGGCTATGATGGTTACCATGTTGTCGTTACATATTTTTAATGTCGCTATTATGACACGTAGGTATTGTAATTTATGTGTCACTATTACGACACGTAGGTGTCGCATGTTATCTGTCAATATTATGACACATAGGCGTCGCATGTTATCTGTCATTTTTTCGTACGTGCGATGAATTTTCTATACATGCGACATCAAGCCATCGATAATTTTATGACAGCCTGACGTTGCAAGTATGACAAATTCATTGCATGTCTAAAAAAAGTGATGTCTAGGTGTCACAATACGAGTCAGCTATAATGGTAATCATGTTGTCATTACATTTTATCTGTCGCTATTACAACACATAGTCGTCGCATAGCGAGCGTCAAAATTATGACATTCATGCGATGAGTTTGTTATACATGTGACATCGAGCTGTCGACAATTATTGACAGATCGATGTCGCATGTATTTTTTTAGTGTTGCTTTAGATTTTTTAAGAGTTTCTCTTTGTTTTGAGAATAGTTTAACATTCTCTATTTAACAAGGCCAACCATGTGAAGGTGGAAACTCATCTGGCCCCTCCTAGGACACTCTTATGACCCTTTACGACATTTTAAGATCTCTAAGATGTATTCTTAGGGATCGTAAAGGGTCATAAAGGGTCATAAGGGATCCTGGGACACAACAGCTGAGAAACATAAATGTAGGCATCATGGTCACAATTGTTTGGAGACACAACATAATTAAGTGGTATACCCAAACGATGCAATGCAACCACTACTCCTCCAGTTCTAAATTGGCACTACACAATCCAAAAATCATAGATAAGGAATAAATTTAGAGAGCAGAGGAGGGCCATAACAACCGAAATAATATACCTCCACTTTCTAAATTTATTCCTTATATATGGTTTTTGGATCGTGCAGTGCCAAGTAAGAACTGGAGTAGTGGTTGTGTTGTATCGTTTGGGTATACCACTTAATTATGTTGTCTCCAAACAATTGTGACCATGATATCTACATTTATGTTTCTCAATTGTTGTGATATCTATATTTATGTTTCCCAGCTATCGTGTTTATGTGCATGTTATTTATGTGTTTGGCTTCTCTCCCTCCTCCAAAATAATATTTTCACACTGAATCGAGAATGCACGTGCAGCTGCGTAGAATATATAGTGTTAGAAGGCCCCAAATGTTTTATAAACCACCGGCGCTGCATGGAACTGCATAGGATCGTCACCAAAGGGGGCTTCAGATCAGAGAACTCCCTTTCACTTAATAATTATGAAGCCATCAATGGTATAATAATTGTTTAGGATTGTAAGTTTCCATTGATGGATTCAAATTACCAAGAAAAAGGTGTACAAAAGACTTAGCATCATTGCCTAATGTCGTTGAAGTGTTGACCCGGGGTTGAATCCAGTATACTCTTGTATGATCCAGAACCTACAAGGAAGGTCAAGATGGGGTTAGATCCAAAGGATCTAAGCAATGCATGGCACCCTATTACTGATCCTTGTCTACAATTACGCATGTGCATAGTCAAGCCATACACTTCTCCTTGCCTCTCTATTTCTTGCACCTGTATATACGGCTACACAACTAGATGCATGATATAACAGTTATAGTTTATTACATACAAGATCGTAAGATAAGATACATCAATAACTTAGCTAAATCTATCATAAGGTATTTAAAACTAGTATCATAAAGAGATGCAAAATATGTAAAATATTTGTAAGGATTAGCAAGATCAAGGAAGAACTCAAAAGTACAAGACCTAAGGGCCAGACCTAATGCCTCGAGGGCTCATCGTAGATGGCCTTGCCTAAGTAACTCATAGAGACATCATAGTTTAGGTTTAACTTTAAAACCATTCTTTTAAAGGATGGTAGAAGTGGTATCAATCCTCTTTATCCAAAGGGTATCAATGGCATTTCTCTCTTCACTGGAATTGAGGGTACAGAAGTTGCTCTGCATCGTTTGGGTATAGCACTCAATTTCTATACTGAATTGATGAAGAGAAACATTCTGCACCCCATATTCGATTGAAGGTAGAGGACATTGGTCCCCTTTTGATAAAGAGTCTTCAAGAAAGATAGATGATATTCTATTGTTTCTACCTAAAAAGCATTACCAAGGAAAAAGGAGAAAGCAATAATTAGTTGTCCAAAAAAAGAGGCAAAATCATAGCAGCATAATGCATAAGGATATTATGTTTCATAGCTATCGTGTTTATGTGCATGTTCAAGGAAGAACTCAAAAGTACAAGACCTAAGGGCTAGACCTAATGCCTCGAGGGCTCATCATAGATGGCCTTGCCTACGTAACTCACAGAGACATCGTAGTTTAGTTTTAACTTTAACTTTAACAATAAATAATTAGAGCTACATACAACTAAATACAACATGACATGGCAGTAACGAATAACCCACCCTTGAAGAGAGAGATATGGTACTTTTTCAATGTAGAAAGTGGAAGTTGTTATTGGTCAATCTAGATCAATTGGGTCCACTACAACCTCATGAGATCGAGCTTGTGTTTAGGCTATGATAAGGAATGCACATGTGTCTGTGGTAGGATAGAGAATCTATGATCCCTTGGAAATTCTTTCCTAGTAGTAATGATAGGATGTCATATTTATGTTATGGAGCTTCTTTATCCAAAGGGTATCAATGGTATTTCTCTCTTCACTGAAATCGAGGGTGCAAAAGATGCTTTGCATCATTTGGTTATACCACTCAATTTCTATACCCAATGGACGCAAAGCAACCTTCTACACCCCTTATTCTATTGAAGATAAAGGATATTGATCCCCTTTTGATAAAGAGTCTTCAAGAAAGATAGATGGTATATATCCTACTGATTCTACTGGGAAAGCATTCCCAAGGGAGAAAGAGATCACAAACTCAACAACTAATCAGTAACAATAATGAAAATAATGAATAAGTATTCCAACATAATGAATAAGTGGGCAAAATACATAAGGCATTGAAAACTAGTTTCGTAAGGCATTGAAAACTAGTTTCGTAAAGAGATGCAAACTATGTAAAATATTGATAAGGGGTGGCAAGATCAAGAAAGAACTCAAAATTACAAGACCTAAGGGCCAGACCTAATTCCCCAGGGGCTCATCATAGATGGCCTTGTCTACGTAACTCACAGAGACATCGTAGTTCAGTTTTAACTTTAACTTTAACAATAAACAATTGGAGCTACATACAACTGAATACAACATGACATGGTAGTAATGAATAACCCACCCTTGAAGAGAGAGATATGGTACTTTTTCAATGTAGAAAGTGGAAGTTGTTATTGGTCAATCTAGATCAATTGGGTCCACTACAACCTCATGAGATTGAGCTTGTGTTAAGGCTATGATAAGGAACGCACACGTGTCTATGGTAGGATAGAGCATCTATGATCCCTTGAGAATGCTTATCTAGTAGTAATGGTAGGATGTCATATTTATGTTCTTAAGCTTCTTTATCCAAAGGGTATCAGTGGCATTTCTCTCTTCATTAAAATTGAGGGTGCAGAAGTTGTTTTGCATCATTTGGGTATACCACTCAATTTATATACCTAATGGATGCAAAGCAACCTTCTGCACCCCTTATTCGATTGAAGATAAAGGTCATTGATTCCCTTTTGATAAAGAGTCTTCAAGAAAGATAGATGGTATATATCCTACTATTTCTACTTGAAAAGCATTCCCAAGGGAGAAAGAGATCACAAACTCAATAACTAGTCAGTAACAATAATGAAAATAATGAATAAGTATGCCAACATAATGAATAAGTGGGCAAAATACATTGATCCAATAACAAAAAATACATTACAAATGCCAAGCTCACGTCTCAATGAAATAAACAGCGTATAAAAAAATAAATGGTGCACAATAATAGCAAGCATATAATGACAGCAATAACATTGCATGATTCCCGAGCTCAAATTCAAAACAGTAAGTCTATTAATGTATGATCTAGAAGCAACCTCATTGATCATTACCTTTGACTCCGTAAAGAGTTATTGTTATCAGTGATGTAAAAGGAACTAGTTGCAGTAGAAGGTTCTGCATTTCCACCCTCTCCTCAACTTGTAACTATTTTGAGCTTTCCCAAACTTCCTTTTACCCTCTTCATTGAATTTTTTCCTTTACCTCCCAAGGACTTTGGCTCTGCATCTGTGTTTTGTGAAACTGAAGTCTGTCCACAGAAAGTAGAAATCAAATTTCCATTCAAAACATTTCTGAAAAGATTAAAACATTAACAACTGAGTGCTAAAAATTCTTATGATCGTTTTCCATATAATTACTGCCAACAAAATTTTAGTAATTACCATTACGACATATCTAGGATTGTCATTTGATGGGATTCCATATTGAGTGAATGTGTGTGCACCCTAAAGTTGCAATCAAGACCACAATGTTAGAAAATTAGGTTAGTAAAATAGGCCATATGTCCACAATAAAAATAGCCAAAAATACATGCTAAACACTAGGTAACAAAAGGGAGTGACCATCTCCTTCATTATTGACTTACCTGAAAAGAAAAATCACATAGATAGATGCATACTTTCAAATTATAAGTTTTAAATATTTGAAAAGACGAGAATGAAAAAACTCAAGGTATTAGAACTTACATGAGGTACTGATGGATGGCCATTAATTCCTTTAGATGGATACATAGAAGGATAGGGAGGAGTTGTTCCATAAGCTGGCATTAAATTTCATTCATCAAAGCACTAAACACATCTGGACCATCACCCCATCTAATAGATAAAAATAGCAATGATGTTAAGTACAACTAATTTTGTAAAGGGAGTCAATTTCATTAATTGGAAGGAAAAAATTTAAAAATCAAAATGGAGATAGCCTTGTTCCTGGAATGCAATCCTGTCCCAAAAGAAAAAATTCATCTAGAAATTTACAAGAAAAATTAGAAGATAGTTTTTCATGTGTCTCAAGTTGTCAATAACAAATAATTATTAAACATTAAATAATTCTATAAGAATAATTAGTAAGACACACACTCTTGAACTGAGCATGAGATGACGAAACATATTTTGGAAGACTTCCCTTCTTTTATTGTACTATAGTTCTCGAGAACTCATTATTTATCTATAGAGATATGAGAAGGAGAAGAAAATCTCTTTGGGACCCCAAAAGGGAATGACACATGAGAGAAATGCCTAATTGGGGAAGTAGATTGATGAGATGTCTCCACACAAACCAAAGGAAGCACACCAATGTCGCTCATAAGAATAGAGGTCGAGAACAAAGACAAGGAATGATCATAGGTGATATAGAAGCATCATGCATTATCACCTCAATAGAAGTAGAGGAGCAAAATCCTTTGGATTATAAACATCCTTAGCCACCTCCATAGTGAGGTGTTCATGCAATG
>MU225231.1:1307273-1326400 GCA_018584345.1 Thuja plicata
TAAGGAAACTTGTAAATGAACATACTTAGTTATCCCTTACAAACCATAAATAACCCACATATAACAAAGACCATAGAAAGAGATTTTTTAATGCATTATAACATAGACACATTTGTATCCTTGTATCGGGTAGCTTGACTAGGGGCCTTACACTTACCTCTGGTGCAAGTATCAGACATATTTCTCAAGGCTATAATATTTATGACACCTAAAAATTCCTCCCTATTAGACAACAGTGGCATGGTGCCCGTGACAAAGCATCACTTTCTTTATGCTAGGGTTTCTGCAGATTATGGCGTATATTCTCATTATAGCGTATGTTCTCATATTGACTAATATCAGTCTGTCCATCTTAGGGTAGACGCCTCTAGTCATGTAATATGCTCTTAACTAAAGGCTAAAAATCAAGACATATATTAAAATTGATAATAAGATCGTGAATGTCCAGGTTCCAGACAGTTTGTTCAATCCCTCAATGTGGCATTTAAAAAGACACCAACCATTGCAAAATTCATTGGCATCTGACCTTCAATAGATATGGTCAAAGCTTCAGTGAGACAACAGCGGCATACTGCCTGTGACAAAGCATCACTTTCTTTATGCTAGGGTTTCTGCAAATTACGGCGTATGTTCTCATTACGGCATATACAAGACATACCTCAAATAGAGAGTATACGGTGGTAGCTTGTTGATGAGTACGCGGTGGCTATACCCTAAACATGAAGGAAACTAGCTGAATAAATTGCAAACCGGCTCGTAGGTAGCTGGATTCAATACAACAAGAGCCCTCTTCGTGTGCAAAATGGAACATGAAGGAAACCAGCTGAATGAATTACAAACTGGCTCGAAGGTAGCTGGATTCAATACAACAAGAGCCCTCTTTGCGCGCAGAATGGTATAGTTTCCTTCTGCTCGCATGCACAGCTCGATCACAAATGAGCCTTTCTTTTTCTTTTTTTTGTTTATAATCATGAGGTTGTCACAATTACGACGGTATCGTCGCTATTATGACAACGTTGGGGGCACTTTTAAAAAAAATACAAAAATCACACACAAATGGTAGCGCCGTCGCAAATTGGCGTTGGAATTTGACCCCAAATGTTGTAGTGCCTAGCCGAGTTGTTGTAGAGACAAATTGAAGAGAACATGAGAACAATTCAGTCATCCAGATCTAACACATATAAGTTTGGTTCTCTCCTGTTATGTACATTCTTCTATCTGCATAACTTTTTTCCCTCTATTGGTAATGTGAAATGGAAGACAAACCAACCAATTACACTGCAAATCGGTGACTTCATTACAAGTCTAGGGACAAATTTTGAACCTGTTATGAATGAGTATTTTGCAAAGTTCAAAGCTAGAATGGAAAAAAGATCAAGGATACCAATGAAGTTGGTAGAGAAATATAAGGATGAAATCTATTTTGTAGTTGACACAGATACTACTCTTATCAAAGTAGTACAACTAAGGATAGCATGGCTACCTCCGATGGATTATGAATTAGATACTCATTTATCTTTAGAAGTAATAGAGAATTTATTAAAAAAAATAGTTGACAAATTTTCCATGAGATTTGGCACATAGGAAGAAGCCAATACCCGAATATCAATTGGACTTAAGGTTGAAAAGATGGTTAGGAAGAAGACCAAGATAGTTAAAACATTGAAATGCAAATTTTCTATCACTGATGAAGAATTGGATAAGTTAGTAGATGATACTGAGGAGCAGACCTCAACCAGTAAAGATGAATAACTTGAACAAGATATTGATGCCACCGAGTCTGATGAAGAAAAAGTAGAGGCACCAAAGGCCAAAAAGGGAAAAAGCATAAAAACTGAGTCTTTTCCAAGTACAAGATCACAATCGGTGACAACAAATTCACCACCTTTGAAGAAACGAGTTGCAAAGATAACCAGGCCATCACCAAAATTCACCTATTAGATAAGGAAACCAAAAACCACAGCACTGAGACAGAGAAAGAAATATGTAAGTAATAAGGATGAAAAGGATGATTCTGACAATAATCCTTCAATTTAAGGTTGTGTAGAACAAAGCACCGCAGACTATTGATGAAATTGCAGAGGAAATGAGAACAACCAGATGGTTAGGACATCCTAAGGTACACGCATATGCAGATCTAACTACCGAGAATAAATATAAACTTGAAGAATCTATCATAGGTATGATGATCAACTTCAAACAAGTCCCTATTGAACTTTCTACTTACATTCCATCTAAGTTATATGATAAGATATCATCTCGATGGACATATGCACTCAACACCAAGAAATAGATGAGAGAGGTAGCACTCACTCTAATTAAGGTTGATTACATAGTAGACAAAATAGATGATATTATGTAGAAATATGCCAAGAAATTTCTTAAGAAAGCATAGACATTGAATATACTACAAGGAAATTTGAAGGAAGTGGATGAAGAGAGCACCAGAGTATGGAACAAATTGTTGAATCCACCTGAGGATACCGAGGAAACAAAGGACATTGCATCTACAGTCAATACTGAGGGACATCGACCGAGTACCAAACCAATAACTATTGATGATGCAACAATTGATAATGTACTAGATGGTATTCCTGCACTATTGACTAATCTAGGACATCCAGAGATCAAAATAAATGATATAACTAAAGGTGATCCTGATGATAAGGCTAAAGAAGATGAGACAATCAGAGCTACCGAGACCATAGATGAAAAATATACAAAATATATCGCACGAGATATGGTACTGGGAAATCTGTCCATTCTGGTACAGGCTATAGATATTGAGAATGAAGCATAAATGCATACACCTAAGAAGGTCAGCGACACAACTGAAGACAAGGGTGATACACAAGGTAAAGAGACCGAGAACATTGGAGCTACAATACAAGGTGATGCACCTACAAATACCACTGATGTTGTAGACAAAGGTGAAGATAACATAGAAAAGATGGTAGATACTTCTACTACTAACACCCGATTAGCTACCGAGGTACCCTCACAGGGCATCGCACCCATCAAACCTCAAAAGAAAGAAATGGATCAAAAGGCTCAAATGTCACTAACTCTATCTCCTTCATCAAGTGTGCAAGGGAAGAAGAAGAAGAAGAAGAAAGGAAGCAAGGATGCAGTCACTTTAGATGAGATTATTAACATTCCTGACTATGATCCTAGGACACTTGATCCAGAATCACTTAGAAAATATGGTGAGTTACGCACCAGGAAAGAAGCACAAGATAAGTTAAGGCATGAACATAAGAATGTACAAGTGCTAGAAGCTACAAAGGAGATTCTACTGCAAGTTGTTCTTGACACAATTATAAATGACTCAGCTCCCATTATTGATCAACTTGCACTGCTCACCGAGGCAATAAATAGTCCAGACATTGATGTCGATCACAAATTGGAAGAGAAAGCAGAAAAGAAGATTCAACACAAGGTTACTGAGAAAATCAGCCAAGCAGTGGTAGTCAACAAGGTAACACTATCAGAATTTGTAAACGGTTTAGAAAATGTTATATGTGAAGCCCTTACAATTCTACAGAAGTTATGCACATTAGATCACTTTACTACTGATCTTAGTGAAAAGATGAATAAATTATATGAAGATCTAAAAGATAGTGAGAGAAGTATTTCAACCTAGAAAAATGCATTGCAGATGCATTACACCAAGGTTCTATAAACACAGTGGTTGAGACTTGATTTGAAAAAGGAAGAGGACAAAATCAGCAAACAGGTAACCGAGCTATAGGCTATGTTACTACCGCATTTGATTATGATGTAGATGCATGTGATGTTGGCAAAGAATTTGATTGCCACCCTAGAACTATCAGTCACCGAGAGCATATATGATATGCATGCTCAACTAAACCTTGAATTGGTGACCCTTGAGCATATAAAATAGGAATGGGAGAATTTAATGGAAAATATCCAAAAAGCCCTTCCTAACATTTTTGACAAGTTGTGAGTTTACTCTTTTTGTCATTATTTTTAAAAAAGGGGGAAAACATATGTATACATGTATATAAAAGGGGAAAAGTAAAGGGAAAGCATATGTATATACCGAGCATGTACAAAGGGGGAGTCACTATGTATAATTACTGTGTATAAGTTGTCGTGTGTATACTACATCTACATATTCAAGTTTTTGATAATAATGCCAAAGGGGGAGAATGTTACTCCAAATGAGCTTTGAAGGTTTTCATTAGTATCCATGCACTCAAACTGATAGTGGGTAACAGAGTCACAAAAAATACCAGTCGGTATGATCACTGAAGTGTAGAGTTAACCGACAGCACTGATCATGCATAGAGTTAACCGAGTGCACTAATTACCAAGAAGGAACACTTTATCGAGCACATAGTATAATCGAGATACACAGAGAACACCAAACACTGAGAGACAGCATTTACCGAGTGGACCAGAGGCCACGTAAAATTTTGTTATGGCACATCAATCTAAGTAACAATTTTTTTTGCTGACCTAGATAATGATTTACAATGATCGAGGGGGACATTAATTATGGATTCACTGCATTAATTGTTTATATCTCATATGTTTAGATGATCAAGGTAAATTATGTACACCATTGATCTTAGGTTTTGTAAGTTATTGTAGAACCCTAATTAGATCATAAATTTTGATATATGTAATGTTACAATGTCATTTATAATGTATGTTGATCAAGTAATGATCAAGTAGTCGCCATACTATGGACATCAGAGATCAGACAAGGTTTTTTGGACAAGGACTACATTGCAGAATTAAGTTTTCAGAACAGAGGAAAGGCTATCGAGCAGAGAAAAGCAGAAGGTATTATCATTCATATTAAGGTGATAGATTTATATGCACTTAAAGGATCTGTATCCACAATATAGAGATTTCAATTCATTTAGATCACACAATTTTGTTACTCTCTGACAATTGTAACAATCTTGAAATCTCCTAACAGAGTAGATTTAACCATCTTTGTAAAAATCTCTTAACCGAGTGCACACATACTTTGTGTTGCTAAATCCTCACATGAGGTAGATCTAATCGATCTTATTATTACTCCTAACAGGGTAAGGTCACCAGAAGTGATCAATCTTTGTAAGCTTTAAGAGTCTACTTTATTTACTGCAATAGTGAAGTTTTGTGGGTCTCATCCCCACTGCAGTTTTTACCTTCTAACGGGAGTTTTCTGCGATACCAAAATACTAGTGTCATGAGTACTTAAATTTCATGTACGTTTATTTTTTACATTACATGCACTTACACTTTCAACAGTGACATTACATGTTTGGTGAATATTAACTACTTAGTCAGTTATATCAGAATATTTGGTTACAAAGATTTATTTAAAATTTTTTAAGGGTACTAATTCACACCTCCCCTCTCAGTACACACCTTTCTATTATCCCAAAATAGTCCTCCCTAGACCCTGGCCCCCAAGTGACTCTATGTGGCTCAGTAAAAATTTTGTGAAGACAAGGATTTTAACCCCCATCCTAGTTTGTAATAGCACTCAAGGAATGGGCAAAAGCTTAGAAAATCTTGTTAATTCATTTTAAAACCCCATTAGTGTTTCATGTTTTTACTTTTTAAGTTACTTTCCAATGAGTTACCCTAGTATCCACTTAGGGCCCTGGCCCCCACTGCAAGCCACTTCCCCTCTATACACATCGTTAACCTCCCTAGGATAAAAAG
Organism: Thuja plicata; assembly: GCA_018584345.1. Classification (NCBI taxonomy): domain Eukaryota; kingdom Viridiplantae; phylum Streptophyta; class Pinopsida; order Cupressales; family Cupressaceae; genus Thuja; species Thuja plicata. Next base: position 1,312,962 of record MU225231.1, read on the forward strand.
ATCATCAAGACATACAAAAGGTAAAACATATACCTCAAATTCAGTTCATGTCCATACACGAACTATTGGTACAACCATAACCACATAAGATACCCCCAAAAGATCACATAAATTTGAGCTTTACTGAATGAGGTTAGGAAAAATAAATCAAACCAATACAATATCATATAGTACGACAGAATAAACACACAAGGATCAACAAAAAATCACAACCCAAGCCTCTGGTACAACCCCTAGAAGCCAACGTAGTTTTACCAAAAAGACAAAAGCACCAATACAATACACCACTCACAAATCATCACGAATAAATTTGATCAAATCAATTAATTTTACTTAATTAATTTGGTCTACAATAATTGGTTAAATCAAATACTCGTTTGAAATTATTTACTTAACAAAAAAATTTAGAACCTTGAAAAATAAGCATATTAGATAACCATTTATCTATCTTTTATTCATTTACCTATTTAAATAATATTTACCCACATTAAATATACAAATCCTAAGCCAACGTAATTTCACAAATAACAAAAATATATAATTAAACTAATAACATTACAATGTTATTGATTAATTAATCATGGCCCTAAATGCCTCTAACTATATGTCATAAAATATATTAATTTTAGACACTAGTTCAATCATAAGTCAAACAAATATAATCCAATTAAACTAGGTAATAAGAATTAAACTTAGTAATTTAAAATAAAACTAAATACTAATTACAAATAAAACTAAATACTAATTAAATGATAATAAAATATAAATATAAAATAGCCAAACTAAATTTAACTACTACAAAAACTTAATACAATGACCCCCACATTAAAACAAACCATAACAAAAGAAAAAGAAATTACTAATTTAATTTTTAAAAGGTAAGTTTGGGGAGGGAGTTGGACCTACCTCTCACTCCTCCCTATCCTCATCCCCACGTGAGTGGGAAGTGGAAGCTTTGTTCTAAAAAATAAACAAAAACAAATGCAAGTCCTAAGAAAAAGAAATAGATTTCCTTCCTAGAAAATAGCGCCATAAATAGTGGCATGTCCTTGACAAAAAGAAAAGTCTCATTTTTTATTACTTACCCAACAAAGTAAAGGGAAGCGCATTGTGGGAGCCACGTTGCGTAGGTGAAGGAAGGCGTATTTAAGGATAGATTATTTATTTATTTCTAAATAAAATTTATTTTATTATTACTATTTTTTAAAAGCAATTGGTGTGATTCTTGAGAATAGGGAAAATGGTAATTTATAATAATAATGTAGATTTCAAGGTCAAAGTGATTTGACCTCCAACAAGATGAGTTATATTTTTCTATTTTTTTAATAAAAAATACCTCCCATTAATTAGGCAATTATAGGTAGAATAAAATCTAATTGAATGAATTTATCTATTTATTTATTTATTTTAGTTTTGTTTCGGGTTAAAATAAAACAAACTAGACGGTACTTTTTCCAGAAACATACTTTTTTTTTAAAGAAATAAAACTAAAAGGAAGGTGTGTGTGTATATATATATATATAAAGTTTTTTTTAGCTAAAAGTCTAAAGGGAAATGATAAAGGATTTTTCCTATGAACATTCTTTTTTCTTTAATGGAGATTTTGAGACGAAAAAAATATTAAAATATTAATTTAAACTCTTGTTATAAAATTTAATCCCCACTTGTTTCAATTCCATGCAGAAGTAGATTTGGGGTTTTGGATCGGAATCCTGGGAAAGGTGTTTTTCTTCTCTTCAAGGTAAGGGATTCACAGATCTGGGCCTGTTATCTAATTTAGCGATAATACCATAATTTCTCACAAAGGAAAACATCATCACAAATCTAAAACCCTAATGGTAGTTTTGAAAACTAAATCATATCAAATGAAACCTTAATGCCCATTTTACAACCAGATATTGTAATGAAACCCTTAAGCCCAAAACACAGATCTGACATACAATCGTGAAGGAAAAACCACGTAAATGATCCAATAACCTACTATTCAAATTTTAAGCAATATAAACACATTATCAAACAAGGAAGATTCAGACACAGGATCCCAGCAATCCAGATGCATAGAAGACAGGGATCTGGAAGGCTGGAATTAACAAATCAAGATCCTACCTTAGTAACTGATGAGAAGATCCAATTCAAATTCAAAGAAACCACCAATCCAAAATACTCCTAAGCTTTCAACAAATCTCTACCCACCTGAATTCTCCTTTCACTTGATTGAACCGCCTCCAAATGGCTTTCAATTCAGAGATACAGAAAACTAGGTAATTAGGTTTACAAAAAGTGCAACCCTAATAGAATATTAATTATTAATTAAAAATTAAAAGAAATCTTTTAATTTCAATTTCACTTAAAATAATGCACAACTTAACTAAAAAATCAAAAATCAAAGTCATAATTCAAAAAGTATGATAATATTTTAATTTAATTAAATCAATTAATCATGCAACTTAAAGTAATATTAATAATTTAATTTGTACAATTAATTACAATTTTTTAATTTAATTTTTATTAAACTTAAATCATTAAATTAAGACTTAATAATTAAATCAATTAATTAAATATAGGTATTTAATTAATATTTAATTATTAAATAGCCATATAATTAATATATTAATATTTTAACCCTATGAAAGGTGCAATTATTAACATTAATATTTATCATAGTTAATCATTTAAACCAATAAGCCAATAGCATCATTAATCCAATTGAAAATGATCTAAACAGAAAAACCACTGAAACAGAAAACAACTTAAACACAAACACAAACACGCACGGATAGGCTCATGAATCCACGTCACTTGACGTATTTAGATAGGATAGTCAATCATATTCTTGTCCATTTCTAGGATAAAATAAGGGTTTAAGTTAGGGATTTAGGCCTGAATATTATCTCCCCTCTCTTACCATTGAGACATCGAGATAGGGCACGCTCACTTTGCCAATTTAGGGAAGATGTTGCCCGGTACCTGCAAACATGTCATCACAAAGATGAACATATGCATACATATAATATAACAGACAATGGTTGACACCAGTCTATCATGTGGATCTCGCCAAAGCAAGTAACTACGACTCTGTCCCATACCATACCAAACAGTAATGTAAAACATACCAACGATCCATAAGCATATAGATATAGGGTTAGTATTGTTAGAAAACCATAATCAAAATGACATCATAACATATACATAACCATCCCAAAATAGCCATAAATCACATGTAAATAGAAGATATAACACAACTAACCAAAGGATCAATAATATAATAAAAAGTAATACATGAAAAGGCCTAAAAGAGTTCAGTAACCACAACTCAAAAGCAAACTAAGGGGTGGGTATTACATCCTCCCCCCTAAAACTAGGCTTACTCCTGGAAGCCTACAACAAAGATAGAGATATGAATCTCTCAACACAAAGCATCATACCGAGTCACAAAAAGACTCAACATGTGAATTCCATAGGACCCTTCCTAGCTCTCTGATTCGAACATTGAGGATCATTCCCTACTGTAGGAATGTGAAAACTAGTTGTTGGTCCTCTATTCACAGTCCCACTCATAGTAGCATGACACACAAATGAATTGTGATCAAAGGCTACATACGCTTCGTGAGATCTACCAACATCCCCAACTATAGGCTCAGAAGCTACTAGCCTCTGTCCTGAGAACTGCGCTGCACATTGGGGACAATTGACCAAAATATGACCAAACTGCCCATAGGAAAAACAACCTCCTCTACAACCAACTCCTCTAGCTGATGGTGCACTAGACTCCTAAAAACTACTCCTACTGACATCCTGATGGGAGTTCTATGCATGCTTGATAGCTGAATGGTGCTTAGTGCGTTGAAGGTTACATAATTTTCTATACGAAGAACCACCACTACAACCATGAGAGAGTTTCTTACTCTGTTGGTTTAGATCACCCTTCAAGTACATAGGATGGTTCTAATCAACTAACACAGCCTTAATAACTGCATCCCTAAAGGCTTGGGATTGAAAGACTTGAACTCCTCCATCAATGAGGTCATTAAGCCCTCTGACAAGGTGTTGAACCTTCATGGCCTGATCCTAACCAAGGCTCCTAGAAACAACTCTAGACTCAACAAGCATCATACCTAAAGAAACCAAAAGATAAAACAACAACTCAGAACAAAACCAAGTAAAGACAGAGATAATCCATGATCACAAAGCAATAGTTTGAAATACATTAGATTTTTATGTCTCGTTTGTTTCAAGTTTAAACAAAAAACAACTAAAGAGCGTACATTACCCAGAGTTCCCAGTGTAGAAACTTGGACTCTGATACCGGATGTAATGCCCCACCAAGGAACTCAGGAGAAACTAACCTAAACATGCAACTAAGTTAACAGGATAAAAAAATTTAAATGTTTACAAACAATAATGATAACAACATGGAAGCAACACAATGAAATACATGACATACACATTAAAGAAACTAAACAAAGATTACAATTCTCAAGGGTTCCTTGATGTAGAATTACTTAAGAAAACTAATATACGAAGAACAACTAAAAGAACTAACATAAAAAATATCAACTTAATCCAATATCCATCTCATAAAATAAGATCACATATACAACTGTTATCCAGGTACACATACAAGAATCAACATCCATTGCAAAAGTCACAAGGTATGCAATAATGAACAAAAATACAACACATCCTCTGAATGGATGTCAACCAATATACAGATATGGTACAATTATACAACCCATGAAACAGAACAACTCTCCAAAAGAATCAGAAGGTAGAACTGCAACAAGGATCATCCAAGAATGAAGAAGAACATCAGATCTCAAATGGTAAAATAATCACTACCACTCAACCTCGTGGAACCAAAGGTCCACACCCACCGTGTTGAGGAGATAATATCATGCCCACTCACATGGGTATACAACAAGGAGGTAACATTAAAGGTATACAAGACATCACAAAGGAATACATAGGAAGATCCTACAAGCTCTCTGAAACACAATAAGGAATCTACACAATACTAGAGGCACCTGAAACACGTAGGAAAACCTAAGTTGCATATAGGGAAGTGTCATCACATAAGTCTACCCATGACTTACCCTAGTAGTCCTCCCTGGACCCTGGCCCCCAAGGGACTCTATGTGGCTCAATAATCCTTTCGAAAAGACAAGGTTTCTAACCCCCATCCTATCCTGTAATAGCACTCAAGGCATGGGCAAAGTCTCAGAACATCTTGTTAATTCATTTTAAAACCCCATTAGTGTTTCATGGTTTCACTTGTTAAGTTTCTTGCCAATGGGTTACCCTAGTAGCCACTTAGGGCCCTGGCTAACCTTCCTAAGCTCAAAAGATCATCAAGACATATTGAAGGTAAAACATATACCTCAAATCTGGTTCCTGCCCATACGAAACTATTGGTACAACCATAACCACATAAGATACCCCCAAAAGATCACATAAATTTGAGCTTTACTGAACGAGATTGTGTAAAAGAAATCAAACCAATACGACATCAAATAGTACTACAGAATAAACACACAATGATCAACAGAAAATCATAACCCAAGCCTCTGGTACAAACCCTATAAGCCAGCGTAGTTTTACCAGAAAGACAAAAGAAACAATACAATACACCACTCACAAATTATCATGAATAAATTTCATCAAATCAAATAATTTTACTTGATTAATTTGGTCTACAATAATTGATTAAATCAAATACTCTTTTTAAATGATTTACTTAACAAACAATTTTAGAACCTTGAAAAATAAGCATATTAGATAACCATTTATGTATCTTTTATTCATTTCCCTATTTAAATAATATTCACCCACGTTAAATATACAAATCCTCTAAAGCCAGCATAATTTCTCAAATAACATAAATATATAATTAAACTAATAACATTACAATGTTACTAATTAATTAATCATGGCCCAAAAATGCTTCGAAATATGTCATAAAATACATTAATTTTAGACACTAATTCAATCATAAGTCAAACAAATATAATCCAATTAAACTAGGTAATAAGAATTAAACTTAGTAATTTAAAATTTAAAAAATAAATAAATAAATAAATACCAATTAAATATAATTATAATTAAAACTAAATAGTAATTAAATGCTAATAAAATATAAATATAAAATAGCCAAACTAAATTTAACTACAACTAAAAATAAATACATTGACCCCCACATTAAAACAAACTATAACAAAAGAAAAAGAAAATACTAAATTAATTTTTAAAAGGTAACTTTGGGGAGGGAGTTGGGCCCACCTCCCACTCCTCCCTATCCCCATCCCCACATGAGTGGGAAGTGGAAGCTTTCTTCTTAAAAAATAAATAAAAAGAAATGCAAGTCCTAAGAAAAAGAAATAGATTTCCTTCATAGAAAATAGCCCTACAAATAGTGGCATGTCCTTGACAAAAAGAAAAGTCTCATTTCTAATTACTTACCCAACAAAGTAAAGGGAAGCGCATGGTGGAAGCCATGGTGCGTGGGTGAAGGAAGGATTATGTAAGGACAGATTATTTATTATTTCTAAATAAAATTTATTTTATTATTACTATTTTTTAAAAGCAATTGGTGTGATTCTCGAGAATAGGGAAAATGGTAATATATATAAAAAAAAAGATGCAGATTTCAAGGTCAAAGTGATTTGACCTCCAACAAGATGAATTATTTTTTTCTATTTTTTTTAATAAAAAAATACCTCCCATTAATTAGGAAATTATAGGTAGAATAAAATCTAATTGACTGAATTTATCTATTTATTTATTTATTTTATTTTTGTTTCTGGTTAAAATAAAACAAACTAGACTGTACTTTTTCCAGCAACATACTTTATTATTTTAAAGAAATAAAACTAAAATGAAGGTTTATATATATATATATATATATATATATATATATATATAGCTAAAAGAAACAATTAAGTTTAAAGGGAAATGATAAAAAGATTTTTCCTAAGAACATTCTTTTTTCTTTAATGGAGATTTTGAGATGAAAAATACTAAAATATTAATTTAATCTCTTGCTATAAAATTTAATCCCCACTTGTTTTAATTCCATGCAGAAGTAGATTTGGGGTTTTGGACCAGAATCCTGGGAAAGTTGTATCCAAATGGAAAGGTGCTCCTCCCATGTTTTATTGTATACCAACATGTACTCAAAGAAGACATGTAAAAATTTCCTCAAATGAGGCTTGAATACCCTATTCATTTTAGCCTGAATGTAGTAAGAGCATTGGTTAAACCAAAAGGCATAACCACAATTTCAAAATGGTCATAGTGGTACCTGAATGTTGTCTTCTCTATATCCTACTCTCTAACTCGGATTTAGTGATACATTGATCTCAAATCTATCTTTAAAAAGAAGCAAGCACCATGAAGCTCATCAATTTGAGGGATGGGGTACCTATTTTTAATTGTTCTCTTAGTTAATACATTGTAGTCAATGCAATTTGAAGGGTGCCATATTTTTTTTCTCCAAAACTACAGATGAAGTAAAAGGAGATTTACTTGGCCTAATGCATCATATAGAAAGCATCTCTTTAATTGTCCTTTCAATTTCATCTTTCAGCCACTATTGGTACCTATATGGAATGATCATCACAAGCTTAGTGCCCTCTTCCAACTCTATTATGTGCTCAATCCCCCTATCAAGAGGTCTACCAGGTGGAATGCCAATGAACACCTTCTCATGTTTAATCCTCAACTCATGTATATATGGGTGATAATATGTTTTTTGTTGCACCTCCTATGATGGCATCAAAATACACTCTATTTCCCACTCAGCCATATCACGCCACATAAGCCTCTCCATTCTTCTGCATGAAAACATCCTGAAACTACTATCTCAGATGGTCTTCAATACATGTGTTTTTGTTGGATGATATTATTTTTTGGGTACTGATCATCCTGTTGATATTCATGTTTTGTCACTAATGTCAACATATATTTCTGTGGAGAGGACAGACTAGTTACTTGAATGGAAAAAGTATACGGACACTTTATAGATGATTCGGAATGATCAAAGTTGGACTTATGTAGAAGGACGTGTTTTGACCTTATTCCTAAGGTCACTTGCCTTTATGTTTCATATTGTGGATGTTATAGTTGATTTGGTGAAGACTAGTTTCTAGACTGTAACTCTAATACTAAACAGAGCAAGTCTCTGTGTTTTGGGTATATCTTTCTGGCAAAGATATTTCAGATGAAACAAGCTTAATAGTGGAAAGAAGACATATGTTGGAATAATGGGTTGAGTTGGATTGTTGCTTGATGACTGGTGATGTCAGTTGTGGTGTGTATTCTAGAAAAGACCTATTTGGTGGCCGACTTTAGACATGTAGCGTGTAAAATGAATTGTGAGCGTCAATTGCAGATATGGAAGTATAAGTGATGGATTATATTTGATATTTACTTGTTATAGGTATCGTGTATATCATAGCAAGGGGTTATATAATTATTTGTATATTGGAAATCCTTAATTGGCCGACCTAAGTAATTATTTGTATAATAGGAAAGCTTAATTGGCCGACCTAATGAATTATTGTAAGAGGATATATATGAGTGATCTTTTCTTTTGAAAAGAAGCGACAGAGATTGAAAAGGAAAAAGAAGTGAAAGTTGCGAGGCTTGTTTGACTGCTGGATGTAGAGCAGAGTTTATGAGAAGAGTACTTTGATGCAGAGATCCCTGCAAGAAGACCTTTATGGGCCCTAACTCTTTATCACTCCTTCAAACTTCAAACTTGATCAATCCAACTCCACACAAGTCCTCTTAGGATGTCTCCTAACTTGTCCAAGGGGTTAATAGACTTCCCCTATTCTCTTTTGGTTCTCTAAATCAATCTATGAAACAAAGCAATTTCTCTTTTAGGGACACTTTCCCTAAACCATACAACAAAGTGTCAAACTTCACCAGTGGATTCAAAACTTTGTCCTAAGTAATTGAAGATTCTTAATAGACCCTAAGGATTAGGAATCCACCACTGGATTTGGTCTTGTAGACCCAAGGTTAGTCGAATCCCAAATGGTCTAGGATTCCTTGTAGCCCTAACCAGTGGGTTTTTGGAACTTAACTTTTTGTGATAGTGGGCTCTAGGAAATATAATTTGGTTTCTAGACACCCTTTATGTAGCTTGTAAAACCCCCAAATCCTTGGTACCTCACTCCACTCCTGCACCTCTGAACTCTCACAAAACACACAGGCCTAATTAGCTAGTTTAGGCTTGGTTTGTTAGGCAAGTGGTAGAAGGTGGGTTCATGAATGAAATGTAGGGCTTTGGATAGATTCTCCTACCCCAATTTAGTCTATAACCACTCTTGGTTCGATCCCCCAATACACATATAACTCTTGCATGTGACTGTATCAAAAAGCTAGGCTAATTACATAGGGATAATTAGCCTAGGGCTTGATCTCATAAATAGTAGGACTAAGAGTGAGAGTCTGAACTTCTGGATTCCTAAAGACCATGATCCTAAATAGAATTTTCCAAGTGGCCGAGGAGATCCACTAGATAAAGCTCTTGTTAGAATCACATCTTTGGGACTGACCCAGTAGAGCCTTGGTTTCTGAGACAACAACCAGTTAAAATCTATAGTTTTTCACTAACTTAACAAAAACACTTCAAACCAACTAGAATGGTTAGTAGACTCAATGCATTACAAAATTCTACTACTGGATCTTCAAAATGAATCCATACCAGGTCGTACCATGCAAAAATGACTCAAAACACTCTTCTATTTCCTTGCTTGAACATCAAACTTCGTACATAGTCCTCTCTCCTAATAGAATCCTCTAACAATTTCAGATGCTTCAAAAATTGGGTGAGGTTGTTTACAAAGGAGTTGTCATTTCTCAAGCAAAATTTTGCAAAAGTTGCTCATGCAACTTTGCAAAAAGACAAATTTTGGCAATCATAAAGGAAATTTGTTATTTTTGGAGAATGCTAAGTTCACCGACCCCCAAGGATGTGGGAGAGGTTCAAAACAAGACAATAACCTAACTAAGGACTTAAAACATAACTTCTAACCAAACCTTAAAATCCTTAAGCAAACATGGTCTAACTCTGGTTTCAGTAACCTAGGTTTATAACTTCACTTTAGGTCCTTCACCTTACATCATAGACCCACACAACTACACACACACAAGGGTGATCTCAAGGATGCACCTTATTACAAACATAAAAGCAAGAAAAGAGGAACTTTCAAGAGGTGCCCTGCACCATACTCCTCATGACAAAAAGAACTCAAGTCTCTTGAGTTGTGAATTCTTCAAGTGGATAACCTGTCTTTAGGGTTTATCCAAGTAGCATCTTCAACTGGTTCATGTTTCCATTTGACTAAGTACTCATAGTAAGCGCCCCTCCTAGTTTTCTTTCTCACTCTCTTATCTAGAATGCTTTCAATCTCAGGAGGATTTTCTTGTGGCATTTCCTTAAGTGGTTGGAGTGTAGGAGGCTCTGGAGTACCTGCAAGATCATTAGTGCTAACTTCCCCTTTATAAGCATAGATATCTGCAACATTGAAAATAGGTGATAAGCCAACGTGAGAAGGTAGATCAATTCTATAGACATTGTTGCCACGTTTCTTCAGAATTTTGAAAGGGCCAAGCTTTTTCATCATAAGCTTTGTGTATTTTTCTTTAGGTAGGATTTCCTTCTTAAGGTGGATCATCACTAAATCTCCCACCTTGAATTGGAGGTCTCTTCTCTTTTTGTCAGCATGGGCTTTATTATATTTCTCAGTGGTATGTTTCAGTTTGATCTGCACCTGATCATGTATATTCTTCATTACCTCAGAAAGTCTTCAGCTAGTGAACTTCTCTTGTCCATTTATTTGACATCGCTGAGTTCCAATACACCTCTAGGGTGAGTGTCATAGACAATCTAGAATGGAGTTAAACCAGTGCTCCGATTTACTGAATCATTAAAAGAAAATTACGCTTGTGCTATGATAGTATCCCAAGTGGTTCCATGTTCTTGTGTGAGGCATCTCAGAAGGTTTCCAAGGGATCTATTAATGACCTTTGTCTGACCATCAGACTGTGGATGATATGCAGATGATAGAGAAACATTTGTTCCTAGTTTCCTCCATAATGTCCTCCAAAATTGACCTAAGAACTTATGATCCCTATCTGATATGATGGAAAATGGGAGTCCATGGAGTCTTACAACCTCTCTAAAGAACAACCCTGCTATGTGAGATGCATCATGAGTTTTCCTACAAGGGATAAAGTGTGCCATCTTGGAAAATCTATCAACTACAACATAAATGTTATCAAATCCAGACTTGGGCTTTGGTAGACCTAGGACAAAGTCCATACTTATTGAATCCCAATGTTTTGAAGGGATGGGTAAAGGGGTGTATAGTCCAGCATTGGAGGTGTTTCCTTTGTCTTGTTGGAAAAATGAACAACTCTCCATAAAACTCCTCACATTTGTCTGCAATTTGGGCCAGTGGTAGAATCTCCTAACTAGCTCCAAAGTTTTGTCCACCCCAGAGTGACCAGCTAGGCTTCCACAGTGCTTCTCTTTGATAATGTTCTCCCTCATAGATCCCTTTGGGACACATAAAGAACTCCCTTTGAAAAGAATACCATCTTGCACAATAAACTCAGAGAAATCAGTGTGGTATATGTCTGTCATCTCAATGCAAATCAGATAAGCCTCTTTGAAATCTTCATCTTTAACATACATATCCTTCATGGCATGGACCCCAACACTCTCTAACAGGATGGCTTGATTAGTTAGGTGTCTCCTACTGAGAGCATCAGCAACTTTGTTCACAATCCCCTTTTTATGCTTGATGGAAAATCTATAAGACTGTAAGAACTCCATCCACTTCACATGTATGTGATTAAGTTTCTCCTATTTTTTTAGAAAGCTAAGTGCGTGGTTATCAATAAAAACAAAAAACTCCTTGGGCAATAAATAATTCCTCCATTTCCTAATTGACTGAACCATTGCATACATTTCAAGATCATAAGTGGAGTATTTTTGTTTAGCTTCATTTAGCTTCTCACTGAAAAAATAAACTGGCCTTCCCTCTTGGCTCAAGACTCCCCCAATGGCTTTATTGCTTGCATCACATTCAACTATGAATACCTTTTGAAAGTCTGGTAGAACTAGGTTAGGCTACTCTGCAATCTTTTTCTTTAACAACTCAAAGGACTCATTCGCTTCATTATTCCATGAAAATATGCATTTTCTTCCACCTTTAATGGTGTTAATAATGGGAGCACATATGCCACTAAATTTTCTGATGAATTTCCTATAAAATCTAGATAAGCCATGAAAACTCTTTACCTCTGATAGGGTAGTAGGAGGTGGCCAATTGAGGATAGCTTCAACTTTGGTAAGATCTGTCTTGAGACTTTTCTTGGAGATCACAAAGCCTAAGAACACAAGTTCTTCTTGAAGAAACACACACTTATCTATATTTATTTTCAACTTCTCCTCGTGGATTTTTCTCATCACCATGTCCAAATGCTTGATATGTTCTGCCATGCTCCTGCTAAAGATCAAAATATCATCAAGGTATACAACAACAAATTTGTTAAGAAAAGGTTTCAATACTTCATTCATTAACCTCATAAAGGTGTTTGGAGCATTGGAAAGGCCAAAAGGCATCACAAGCTACTCATAGAGGCCTTCTGTAATCTTAAATTGTTTCTTCCATTCATCTCCCTCCCTGATTCTTATCTGATGGTATCCACTCTTGAGATATATCTTGGAATAATAGCTTGCACCCCCCAAACAGTCCATCAAATCCTCTATTCTAGGCATAGGAAACTTATATCTGATGGTTATCCTATTGATTTCCCTAGAATCCATACATAACCTCCATGTGCCTTCTTTCTTGGGTGCTAGGACTGCAGGGATGGCACAAGGACTCGCACTCTTCCTAATGAGGTCTTTTGACAACAACTCTTCAATTTTCCTTGCTATTTCTTGGTTTTGTTCAGGGGTCATTTTGTATACTACCTTGTTTGGGTGAGTGGCCCCTGGTATGAAATCTATGTAGTGACTTACTTCCCTTTCAGGTGGAAAATACTCTGGTGTGCTTTCAGCTATGATACCCTTATATTGGTCTAACAGTGCCTTTAATTCTTTGGGACCTACATCTCTGTCAGGGACTTTAACCTTTGACTCTTTCACTGGTGTCTTTTTGGGCCTCACTACTAGGGCATAACAAGGTGTATCCCTTTCTTTCAGTACCTTAAATAATTCCTTCTCTCCTATATGCAAGATAGTGCTAGTAGCATGTTTTTATTTCTCACAATTAGGTAGTGGGTTCATCACATATTTGTATGCACCCTAAAATGGTCGCCTAGCCTTTAGGCCCCATTTCTCAATTTATCAAATCCCTGAATCAATACTTTCAAATATCAACAATATCAATTATATCAATTTCCTTGATCATATCATAATC
>MU225231.1:1335312-1361754 GCA_018584345.1 Thuja plicata
GGTCATGAGTTTATACCTCTAGCTGAGAGCAATTTTACAAATCTTGCAACTCCATGCATAGAGAGCTATGGATCGATTTGTGAGGGCTCATTCTTGAGTTTCCTTGCATGTAAGGATTCATAGAAGTGCACTAATTTTGAGTGTACAATATTCAACCCCATCTTTAACTATAGTGTAGACATTGGACTTTCCATCATTTTTAGCACCTACATCATAGTTCCAAGGCCTACCTAATAATAAGTGACATGCATCCATCTCTATAATATCACATAGAACCCTGTCTGTATACTCCCCTATCTTAAAATCTACCCAAACTTATTCATTGATGATGGTTTATTTATCTTTTGTCAACCAAGAAGCCTTATAAGGGAAAGGATGAGGAATTACATGCAACTTTATCTTAGTGACTAACTCCCTAGATGCAATATTATTTGTAGATCCAGAATCAAATATAACTTTGCATACCTTATTATTCACCTTGCAGCTTGTTCTGAATAATGACTTCCTCTGAGGTGGTTCTGCAGTAGTAGGTACTCTTAGGAGTGTCCTTTGCATCATTATAAATTCTCCTTGCTCTGGATTTGTAGGTCTTGAAGTTGTACAATGATAGGAGGATACACTTTGGTTATCATCTTCTTGGCTAAGTTGTATTCTTCTGTCCCCTCCTTGTCTTCTAGTACCACTCTTTTCAGGGCATCTAAAAGACCGGTGTCCAACTTGATTGCAGGTAAAGCACTTCCCTATGAAGACACTAGGTCCTCTTCCACCACATCTTCCCCTATTTTTTGTTCTCCTGCCTCTAAAACTGCCCCTATTACTGTGTTCTCCTTTTGCTTCATGACTATTAAATTCTCCTTGAATCCTTTGGAATGGACCCCTTCCATTGAATCTACCTCTGCCCCTGAAGTTATTCCCTTTGCCTCTATTATTTTTCTCTTCTCTCCTCTTTTGTTTTTCTTCAATCTTCAGTGCCATTTGAAAACATTTGTGTACTGATTTAGGGTTAAACAGGCTCATTTCATATTGAATAATATATTTCAGTCCATTGATATACCTTGCAAGTTTGTGCTTCTCACTCTCAGGAACTCTTTCCTTCAATGTCATTTTGTGAAATTCTTAAGTATACCCACTCACATCAAGGTCCTTCTACCTAAGATTTTGTAGCTTCTTGTGGAGGGTGATATCATAGTCTTCAGTTACAAACTTCTTCTTGACTTCAACTAGCATATTTTTCTATGTTGAGATAGGATTCCTCCCATCCTACACCCTTTCACTTTGTAGAAAGTTCCACCAAATTAAGGTGGGACCTCTCATTCTAGATTTTCCAACCTAACTTTCTAATTCTCAGCAATGTTTTCATACTCAAAGTAGTTCTCTAAAGCTTCCACCCAATCCATGCATTCTTCAGGATCCATTTTCCCATAAAACAAGGGCATGTCTGATTTTTGGTCTTTTCTTCCAACTCTCTCAAGAGCTTCAAGAAGTTTTGCTTTCTCTGCAGGCATATTCTTTATTTCATCCTACTGTATATTTTCTTCTTCTTCTGAATTTTCTCTTTCCTCCTTCTCTGTTTGGAGGTCCTTCAACTTCCTTATCTCCTCTTCCATTTTCTTGTTCTTGGCTAGTTTTTCTCTGACAATCATAGCCAACTCTACATTTGTGATTCTAGTGGGAACATCCTCCCCTAGAGAGTCTTCAGTTTTGACACCCATTCTTCACTTCTTCCAAGACCTTAGCAGGGTCTGATACCACCTGATGCAGAGAACACTGGAAGAAGACCTTTATGGGCCCTAACTCTTTATCACTCCTTCAAACTTCAAACTTGATCAATCCAACTCCACACAAGTCCTCTTAGGATGTCTTGTGATGTGTCCAAGGGGTCAATAGACTTCCCCTATTCTCTTTTGGTTCTCTAAATCAATCTATGAAACAAAGCAATTTCTCCTTTAGGGACACTTTCCCTAAACCATAAAACAAAGTGTAAAACTTCACCAGTGGATTCAAAACTCTATCCTAAGTGATTGAATACTCTTAACAGACCCTAAGGATCAAGAATCCACCACTAGATTTGTTCTTGTAGACCCAAGGTTAGTCAAATCCCACATGGTCTAGAATTCCTTGTAGCCCCAACCAGTGGGTTTTTGGAACTTAACTTTTTGTGACAGTGGGATCTAGGAAATATAATTTGGTTTCTAGACACCCTTTATGGATCTTGTAAAACCCCCAAATCCTTGGTACCTCACTCCACTCATGCACCTCTGAACTCTCACAAAACACACAGGCTTAATTAGCTAGTTTAGGCTTGGTTTGTTAGGCAAGTGGTAGAAGGTGGGTTCATGAATGAAATGCATGGCTTTGGATAGATTCTCCTACCCCAATTTATTCTATAACCACTCTTGGTTTGATCCCCCAATACATATATAACTCTTGCATGTGACTATATCAAAAAGCTAGGCTAATTACGTAGGGATAATTAGCCTAGGGCTTGATCTCATAAATAGTAGGACTAAGAGTGAGAGTCTGAACTTCTAGATTCCTAAAGACCATGATCCTAACTAGCATTTTCCAAGTGGCTGAGGAGATCCACTAGATAAAGCTCTTGTTAGGATCACATCTTTGGGACTAACCCAGTAGAGCCTTGGTTTCTCAGCCAGCAACCAAGTAAAATCTATAACTTTTCACTAACTTAAAAAAACACTTCAAACCAACTGGAATGTTCAATAGACTCAAAGTATTACAAACTTCTGCAACTGGATCTTCAAAATGAATCCGTACCAGGTCGTACCAATCAAAATGACTCAAAACACACTTTTATTTCCTTGCTTGAACATCAAACTTTGTATACAGTGTCTTCTAACCTTCATGGAAGGAATCCTCTCTCCAAATAGAATCCTCTAAGAATTTCATATGCTTCAGAAAGTGGTTGAGGTTGGTTACAAAGGATTTTTCATTTCTCAAGCAACATTTTGCAAAAGTTGCTCATGCAACTTTGCAAAAAGACAACTTTTGGCAATCATGAAGGAAAGTTGCTATTTTTGGAGAATGCTAAGTTCACCGAGTCCCAAGGATGTGGGAGATGTTCAAAACAAGACAAGAACCTAACTAAGGACTTAAATCATAACTTCTAACCAAACCTTAAAATCCTTAAACAAACATGGTCTAACTCTGGTTTCAGGAACCTAGGTTTATAACTTCACCTTAGGTCCTTCACCTTATATCATAGACCCACACAACTACACACACAAGGGTGATCTCAACGATGCACCTTATTACAAACATAAAAGAAAGAAAAGACGAACTTTTAGGAGGTTCTCTACACCATACTTCATTAGAACTGATCAAGCAAAGACAGTTGCTATTAAATAGTTCACTGGATTGTATATTTTCTATATACACTTGTTCGGATTTTGAATCCTTGAGGGTGGCTTTAACCTTATTTGGGTAGTGTGCCTGGGTAGTGAGCCTACTATTTCTCTTGAATCCTAACAAGGTTTGTCTCCTAACAAGGACCTTGTACTGTAATATTGTAACAAGCTCCTAACAGGGCTGAATCTTTTAACAAGGATACTATACTCTCAATACATTATTTGAGGGTGCTAATTCCCACCGGGGTTTTACCTTTAATAGGGTTTCCTTGACAACAAATATTATGTTATTATTTTTGAATTTTCTATGTTATCATTTACATTTTTAGATTTGGTTTATAAAGTCTAAAGTTTAATAATCTATATTACAACTGATTCACCCCCCCCNTGATTCCCCCCCCCCCCCCCCTCTCAATTGTCTTGTGGATAGTTATTCCTAACAATTGGTATCAGAGCTTGCGGTCCTTAGAGAGAAAGTTTAATAGCTTAAGGTGATCCTGAAGATGAATTACTACAGGAAGGATAGTCCAAAGTTTGATCCTAAAAACTATGACATCTTGAAGACCAAGGTGAGAACACATTTGCAATGTCTGGGAATTGATTACTGGATGATCACGAAGAAGAATGAAAAGATAGCGACTGGGGATGAATTAAAGAAGGATACTGAATATCAAAAGAAGTTATTTTCATGTAATATGGTTGCAAGGTAATCTTTCATTAGCGCACTTTCAGAAGGAGAATTCACTGAAGTAAAGGACTTGGATTCAGCACATGAGATTTGGACAATATTGGAAGCATTGTATGAAGGAGATAAATTTACAAACCAGGCAAAGCTACAAAACTGGAAAAAAAAGTTGGAATCGTTGAAGATGGGAGAAGATGAGAACATTAGTGCATATGGATAGAGAATTAATGAAGTGGTTACTGGTATTAGAAACTCTAGAGGTACTTACAGTGAGGAATAAGTGATTGCAAATATACTCGGATCTTTGACACCTGCATATAGAACCAAAGTACAAGCTATAGAGGATATTATACCTTTGACACTGAACTTCACCAGAGAGATGTTGATTGGAAAGCTAGCTACATTTGAGGCCACAGAATTGGGAGACACTTTACCTAAAATTGAGCCAGCATTCAAGGCAACCGTGCACAAGAACAAAAAAACCTTATCTAGAAATTCAAGCACTAGCAGTAATGACCTAAGGGAAGAACTTGGAGCCTATGTTGATGAATGGAAATAGATACAAGAAGAAGAAAGAAAGCTAGATGAAGTTGTGGCACTGATTACTAGAAGAGAAAAGAGAGGTAAGGGAAAATTTGAAGGCAAATTACCTTTGAAATGTTTTTCATGTAACAAGATTGGTCATTTTGCATCTAGACGTCCTATAAGATTTCCAAAGCACAAACCTAAGTTTTTCAAGTCTAAGTATTCAAAAGATAAGGATTGTTATTATGCTAGTGAGGGTATATCTGAAGATGATGATAGTGACTATGATGAAATTGGATTTATTTCTATTAAGGATGATGAACCTATACATGAAGAAAAAGCCTTAGTATCATGTGTTGAAAAGAAATATGAATGGGTTATAGACAGTGGTTGTTCGCATCATATGACTGGAGATAAAAACAAGTTTGTGAGTTTGAAAAGACATGATGGTGGTGGTGTCATATTTGGTGACAATGCTCCTAAGCTTATTATTGGAGTTGGATCTATTTCTTTGGATGGAAAGACTAACACTGACAATGTATTACTTGTTGATGGACTTAAGCATAATCTATTGAGTGTTGGACAGTTAGTAGACAAGGGTTATCAATTGAAATTCATTGATGGGAAATTATCAATCAGAAGTAAAGCAAGAGACTTGATCGCATCTTGTACTAAATATAGAGGTAATTATTTGAATTGAACACATCTACAGCTTCTTATTTTATTGTGAAGGTTGATGACAGTTGTTTATGGCACAGAATATTTTTTCATGTTAACTTTGATAACATTGTGAAGTCGAGTATGACAAAAGCAGTAAGAGAACTACCTAAAATTGTGAAGCCATCTAACACTATGTGTAGAGAGTGTGTTATGGGGAAGTAGACTAGAAGCACTTTTAAAATCAAAGCTTATTTAGAAAAAGGAAAGTTGGATCTGGTGCATACATATTTGTGTGGTCCTACAAGAACAAGATCATACTATGGTGAAAGGTACTTTATACTATTTTTTGATGACTTTTCTATAATGATGTGGGTTACATACTTGAGAGAGAAATCTGAAGCATTTGACAAATTCAAATTATTTAAAACAAAAGTTGAGAATGAATATGGTTTGAAGATAAAATGTTTGAGATCAGAGAGAGGTGGTGAGTTTACATCAGAGCTATTTAATTCATATTGTGAAGAGCATGAAATATTCAGACTGATTTTTGCACCTAGAACTCCACAACATAATGGGATAGCAGAGTGAAGAAATAGACCTATATTAGATGTTGCAAGGACTATGTTGTTGGAAGGAAATGTGTCACATGTTCAATGGAGAGAAGCAATTGGCACTGTTGTATACACCCTGAACAGAATTCAAATCAGAGAAGGTACAAGTAAGACTCATTATGAAATTTGGTTTGATCATACACCTACTGTAAAATATTTTAAAATATTTGGAATTAAATGTTATATCAAGAGAGATGATGAGATAGGAAATTTTGATGCTAGAAGTGATGAAGAAATTTTTCTTGGTTATTCCACTAAGATTAAAGCATATAAATGTTTCAATCTAATATTGAGAAAGTTGATTGAAAGCACAGCGCCAATGTGAGGATAGATGAAAAGTTTCAGATTTAGGAAAGGATATATGACTGTGGTCAGATTACAGAAATGAAAGAGGTTATTGTTGAACCTGAAGAACCTTTGATGGTTGACAATGAGATTGAAGATGAACAGAATGAAGCTACTAAGACACTGAAGACACCAAGGTATGTTAAGAAGAACCATCCTGAAGATCAAATTATCGGTGATTCAAGTAAAGGTATGATGACTAGATCTGGAGCTAGAGATGGAATCTGTTTGATTTCTCAAGTTGAACCAAAGACTACTGATGAAGCATGTAGAGATGAATCTCTGACTAAAGCTATGGAAAAAGAATTTGAACAGATAAAGAAAAACAATACTTAGGAATTGGTTCCAATACCTAAGAACAAAAATGTGATTGGTGCTAAATAGGTTTTCAGAAATAAGATGGATGAGGAAGGAACAGTGGTAAGAAACAAGGCTAGACTAGTATGTAAAGGCTATTCACAAAAAGAAGGCATTGACTATGAAGAAGAATTTGCTCATGTTGCTAGATTGGAAGCTGTGAGATTATTTCTTGCTTATGTTGCACATAAAGACTTTAAGGTTTATCAGATGGATGTGAAGTCAGTATTCTTGAATGGTGATCTAGAAGAAGAAGTTTACATTGAGAAACCTAATGGTTTTCCTTTCACAGATGATGAAAACATGGTTGGCAGACTAAATAAGGCACTGTATGGACTGAAACAAGCACCAAGAGCATGGTATGAAAGATTGGACAAACATCTACTTCATCTTGGTTTCAGAAAAGGTAATGCAGACAATAATTTATATTTGAGAATTGATGAAGATGGAATCTTACTTGTAGAAGTTTTTGTTGATGATATCATTTTTGGAGGCAACGATAAGATGAGTAAGAAGTTTGCTAAAGAAATGGAAAATGAATTTGAGATGTCAATGATTGGTGAGATGAAATTTTTTCTTGGTTTACAAATTAATCAAAGTAAGAATGGAATTTTTATATCTCAAACCAAGTATCTTAAGGAAATGTTGAAATTTTTTGGAATGGAAGATTGTAAACCTATTGGGACACCTATGGTGACTGGACACAAACTAACTAGCAATGATGAAACTCAAAGTGTTGTTCAGACAAAGTACATATTGACGATTGGAGGTCTACAATATCTAACTCACACTAGACCAGATATTACCAATGCAATTGGAATTGTGGCTAGATATCAGGAAGATCCTAAAGAGGCACATTTTGCTATTGTAAAAATAATTTTTAGATATTTGAAAGGGACAATAGAATATGGATTGTGGTATGAAAAATCAGAAGATTTTACTTTTCGAACTTATATTGATGTTGATTGGGCAGGTAATGTGGATGACAAGAAGAGTACAAGTGGTGGTACATTTTTCCTTGGAAAAATATTAGTTTATTGATTGAGCAAGAAGCAGAACTTTATTTCTCAATCTATTGCTGAGTCAGAGTGTGTTTATGCTACAATAAACTATACACAAGATGAAACAAATTCTAAAAGACATTGCAATAATTTTTGAAGAACCATTGGTTATCCATTGTGATAACACTAGCACAGTAAATATGTTGAAGAATCCTATAATGCATTCAAAGACTAAACATATTTCTATTAAGTATCATTTCTTGAGGGAGAAGGTAGCAGATAAAGAGATTAAATTGGAGTATATTAGCACAAAGGAACAAATAGAAAATATATTTACTAAACCTTTGCCAAAAGAATCTTTTGAATATCTCAGAAGAATGCTTGGGGTGATGACCCCTCCTAATGGCAATTATTTGATGCAGATATGCATCTGTCTAGTGGATCTCAGAGCTATATCATTCTCTGGACTTGATATATGGATCTACTCCTCAGGGGGAGTGGTCGTAGGAGAATACTATGGAGTACATTTGGGTGATCTTGCACCTAGTTGATGGACATGAAGATTTGAAAAAACTACATCTTAAAGATGACTACATATGAGTTATGGCACCCTTTGCCATTGTTGCCAAAGGGGGAAGGAATCTATGTGAAAATCCCTACTACTTTGGGAGATTTGTGTTGAGGATATTAAGAAGACTGTATTGAGATAGAGTATTTTTGGGTTGATGCATATGGATTTTCCCATATGTTTGCATCAATGTCAAAGGGGGATATTGTTGGATGATATCATTTTTTGGGTATTGATCATGTTGTTAATATTCATGTTTTGTCACTAATGTCAACATATATTTCTGTGGAGAGGACAGACTGATTACTTGACTGGAAAAAGTGTATGGACACTCTACAGATGATTCAGAACGATCGAAGTTGGATTTATGCAGAAGGATGTGTTTTGACCTTATTCCTAAGTTCACTTGGCTTTATGTTTTATATTATGAATGTTACAATTGATTTGGTGAAGACTGGTTTCTGGACTGTAACTCTGATACTAAACAGAGCAGGTCTCTGTGTTTCAGGTATATCTTTCTGGCGAAGATATTTTAGATGAAGCAAGCTTACTGGTGGATAGAAGGAATATGTTGGATAATGGGTTGAGTTTGACTATTGTTTGATGACTGGTGATGTCAGTTGTGGCGTGTATTCTAGAAAAGACCTATTTGGTGGCCGACTTCAGACATGTAGCGTGTAAAATCAATTGTGAGTGTGCATTGTGGATCTGGAAGTATAAGTGATGGATTATATCTGATGTATACTTGTTATAGGTACCGTTTGTATCTTAGCAAGGGTTATATAATTATTTTTATATTGGAAAGCCTTAATTGGTTGGCCTGATTAATTATTTGTATATTAGGAAAGCTTAATTGGTTGAGCTAATGAATTATTGTAAGAGGGTATATATGAGTGATCTTTTCTTTTGAAAAGAAGGGATGGAGATTGAAAAGGAAAAAGAAGTGAAATTTGTGAGGCTTGTTTGACTGTTGGATGTAGAGAAGATTTTATGAGAAGAGTACTTCATTGGAACTAATCAAGCAAAGACAGTTGCTATCAGACAGTTCACTGGATTGTATATTTTCTATATACACTTGTTCAAATTGTGAATCCTTGAGGGTGGATTTAACCTTCTTTGGGCAGTGTGCCTAGGCAGTGAGCTTACCATTTCTCTTGAATCCTAACAGGGTCTGTCTCCTAACAGGGACCTTATATTGTAATGTTGTAACAAGCTCCTAACAAGGCTAAATCTTTTAACAAGGATACTATACTCTCAGTACATTATTTATGGGTGCTAATTCCCACTGGGTTTTAACCTCTAACAGGGTTTCCTCGATAACAAGTATTGTGTTATGGTGTTGGCATTTATTGTGTTATCATTTACATTTGCAGATTTGGTTTATAAAGTTTAAAGTTTAATAATCTATATTACAACTGATTCACCCCCCCCCCCCCNTTCCCCCCCCCCCCCCCTCAGTTTTCTTGTGGAATATTATTCCTAACAGTTTTCCCATCCACCTTAAACCTCATCTCCATCTTGTAAAGGTTGAGAGTAAACTCCCCTATGTCATGAAGCCAACTCATTCCCAAGACCACATCAGTGTCGCCCATAGTCACGACATAGAAATATGTCTTATATTCATAATTATTCACATGCAAAGGAAGTCTTGAAATCATCATGTTACACTTAAGAGTGTAACCATCTTCAACTCTCACCCCTGTACCCTCAAACTCCTCAATCTGAATCCCACGCCTCTTAACCAGTCTAGCATCAATGAAATTATGTGTGGCACCTATATCTAATAAAGTAATAACCTTTTGTCCAGCTAATACCCAATGCATCTTGAATGAACCCTCCCATTTTATTCTAGTGAGACGTGTCTCGTTTAGCTTAACTTACTTTTCATGCACCTCTATTTTTTCTAACTTTTTGTGCACATCTTCAAACCCTTCTAGCTCGGATTCCTCATGATCAGTTTCCTAGTCTAATTTTTTAGATTCAGAATCTTCATAAAATGCCCACATAACTTGGTTAGCTTTACACTTAGACCTCAACGAAAATTCATGATTTGCATCATAAGGGCCCTTGTAGAAGAAACACAACTTTCTTTTACACAAGTCATTGAGTATTTTGCAATCAAAAGGTGTTGTAGATTTTACCTCTTGATCTCCTTTGAAATCTATTTTTCCTTTTTTATTAGGAAAAGACTTTTTTCCTTAAATGAAGAGGATCCCTTTGTTGATAACTAGCTTTGAGGGGTTGTAAATCCATACTTTTGGTATTCTTTATTGCTCCTTGCAGTGATAATGGTTCAAAAGCCTTTACCCATCCTCTCAAAGGTTTGAATAAGCCCTCAATGAACAACAAAACTAATCTCTTATTAGAAATGTTAGAAACCATACCTAATAGCCTCTTAAAATCTCCAATATAAATCTCCAGACTTCCAAACTATTTAATTTGAGCTAGCGCTCTAAAATATAACTCAAAGATCCTTCTTATCAAAGTGCCTAATTAGTCTATCAATGAACACCTAATCGGAAGTAATGATGTTATGATGCAATGTAACCATATTGTTTTACCACCAATCATGACCCTCTCCATCTAAATGTGATGTAGAAATTTTAATTGCATCCCTCTCAGTCATAGGTCGCAAGTTAAAGTAGTTATCCATCTTATGTATCCATGACTATGTTGTGACCTTTCCACTACCATCAAATAGTGGTAAGGTGATTTTACTGGTTGCATATTCAAGGTCCCTATTTTGATTCCTTGGTCTTTTATCCTCCCTTGACCTATGGCATCCTCCTCTCTGGCTCATAAATTGGTATAAATTCATATGTTCCCTCACATCTGAGGGAAGTAAACTCCACTCATCATGCATTGTCAGAGCATAATCAACAAATGAGGCATCATCCTCTTCCCCAACGCCTTCTTCTTATGGTTGATTTCTCAATAAGGTGGGCCAAATAGGCCGATCAATGGTTTGTACAGGTGCTCTATGAGGCCTAGGAGTCCCAAACACCCATCTATTATCGTCTTACTCATGATCTTGTATTCTAGGATTAGCCAACTACTATATGATTGTGATGAGTTGTTGTAATGTATCTAATACACGTTGTTGTCCATCCTCTAAACCTCTCAAAGTTTCTCTCACTTCTTTGGCTTCATCTCATGGTGGACTATTTTCTCTTCTGTCACCCATACATTCTCTAGAGTCTCTAGAAGTTGACTTTGGGTGAATGCCTATCAATCTTGATATTGTTTATCCTACAGTTACCTGTGGTGGATGCCAATTTTTCCTATATTCTCTCTAACAATACCTTCTGTTGGTTGTATTTCCAGTTTTGAAATGTTGCTATAAAAAAAATTTAGGTTCCCAGTGATGTTCTTGCATAAATGTCAATTCCTATCCAAAGTGCTATCAATTTTTCCCTGCAAATGTTGATATCCAAGTGATAAAATTAATAAAATGTGTAAAACGCTATGTTCTAGGTCAATTTTATCCTTGTCAAAGAAAAAACCCTAGTTCTTCGCGATTGGCTTCTAATTTGCAGTTATCTTTTTCAGAAATTTCAAATCACTTAAGTCATGTGATATATTTCATGTTTTAAGTTAGTCACATAGTCTCTTAAATTTTTTTGAATATTCCCTTTTGTTGAGACTCAGCGCAAAGCTTTGGTCGCGTGATCTCAGAAGGAAAAGAATATACTTCATAAGATTGGGAGATTTAACGCGAGCAGTTGATTTTCAAGTTGATCCTGCAGTGGGCGTGAAGTCTCAAGATAAATTCCTGAGTTAAGAGATCATATGGCGACTTTGAATTCCATTTAGTCGCAAAGTATCACAAACTCACCAAGGTTAAGACATGGTTATATATGTTCAGTCACGAGATCTCTGAAGAAAACAAGGGTTAAGTGAATTTTTATGAGATCTAGCGACAACCGTTAGATTCAAAGATGATCTTGTGGCCAGCCTTTAATCACAAGATAAAAGTACAGATGAGTAAAAGTTCAAGAGATTCAGTGACTACCGTCAAGTTGAGGAAATATTTAAAGGTTGGCGTTTAATCTCAAAATAGACCTTGGGTTAGATGATTTGTTCAGCGACAATGAGATTCAATTAGTTGCTAAGTCTCCATATGAACTGTGGTTAGCAAAGGTTAAGTCAAGGCTCAGTGAAGTTTGCAGCAGGAAAATCTAAACTGTAGATGAGAAAAGATGTGATGGTGTTAAGTTGTTGATAGAAGTCAAAAAGTCAGAGATTGTCTAGCGACTCAGAGGTAATGATTCAGATGTTGACACGTGTTTAAGTCATCCCAGATATCTGTGGCCTACGTAAAGTCTCAAAAAAAACCTGTGGTTAGGAAATCTATCTAGTGACTTAGAGATAGCTTGCAGTCGCGAAGTCTCATGACAAACTACAGTTAAGGATAAATCTTGAGAGATTAAACGTGAGTCATTGGATTAAATTGATCTAATGATAGCTGTGTAGTCTTCGATCAGATGCAGTAAGTACAAAATGAATAAGAGATTTAACGTGAACTGTAAGATTTAAAGAGGATCTAACGATCATTGCGTAATCTCTAACTAAACTCATGGTAAGCCAGAAAGTTCAGCGACTTTGAGTTTATTCAGTTGCGTAATCTCTAAAAGAAAGAAGGTTAAGTAAAGTTGAAATCACGGTTAATATGAAAGATCTGAACCGTTGATAGATTTAAGATCGCATGGTATGCGTTAAATCTCATGATAAAAATGGAGTTAAGGCTAACTCTCGGCGACAAGCAAATAGAACAGTCGTGTGGTTGCCAAAGAGAATTGGAATAAGGGTAAGGTAAAGTTATAAGGGTTTTGTCTCACGCCATGATGTACAGTCGCTAGCCAATTAAAACAAAAGGATTGTGACAACATGTATGAAGTCTGCTGAGCTGTAATAATGTTAGCCAATCATATGGAGCATAAAATTTTATTTCTCATATAATAAGGTTTCATGATTACCCCAATTGGCTTTTTTGAAAATTGATGACCAGTCAACCTCAAGTGCCACGGCTAAGAGAAATTAATATCAAAGCACACAGAGTAATGGCAGAAGTGACTGAATAACAGTTTCATGATATCGAATAGACTGGTGTATTGATTTCTCAGGAATAAATAAGCATTGTCATTACTCATTTAAGTTTACCCAAGTTTTAGAATACAGAGCTAATATTTACATAAGTGTTAGTGTTTTCAAAAGAGCGGAGTTGTTTGGGTTGCGGTGTGAAGAAACAAGAATTTGATTGGCATTGTTCAATTAAGAGAAGAAAAGATGAGTCGAACAACAAGTGTGGCTTCAAACAATGGATAGAGTGGAGACTCCGAAGATGATAAGAAAGGAAAAAGGAATTACTTTGACAAATTTGTGACTCTGCTACCAAGAATTAATCAGGGTAAAAAGGTAAATGATGAATACCTTGGTGATAATATGTCATATTATAGAGATGTTAGGACTCCTGATGCTTTTGGATACCATCCTTTTAATTACTTTCATAAAATAGTGATGGTCCTATTCCCGTTTCAAACCCATGGACATCAAGGTTAGCCAAATTGATAGTGCCAGACGTCTTTGTAGATGTAGATTTGTTACTTGAGTTGGCAAGTAGATATGATACCATATCTAAGACCATCAAGAAGAATGATGAAACATCCCTTGTTACTCTAGATAGGGCATCTTTTATGAAAGCTTTCAACATTTACAACCCCTGGACTACAGAGATAGACCTAAAAGCATTAGCAGCTAGGTATGTTAGGAAAGCTACCATTGTGGCTAACTTGATTCAAGGTTATGTGCCTGAAAATACCAAAAATTATATAGCAGCCATACCAAATTCTACTACACCCTACTTCTACAAGGATTTAGGTTTTTATATGAAATATATTTCCTATGGACTGTGTAGAGTTTTAGGAGTTGATGGGGGTAGTGACAAGATATCTTCAGATATTCTGATAATTGTTTTGGATCGTTAGAGTCCACATGTTAGCATAGATTATGACTATATCCAGTATGTTATTAACTAAATGCATCAAGGGTTTGTAGACATCCAGAAAAAGGAACCTAGCCCTAAATTCTTGCAATATTCTTTATTGATGCATTTGATTTTGTTTTATAATTTCAATATCATGGACCTAAAAAATTTGAGACCTAGGAGATTCTTCCAAGGCCAATCCAACCCTATACAACTCTGGTTGAGGGTTTAGAATTATACATCACGGAAAAATGAATTTTTTGCCTCCTAGAATGAGATAGTGTATCCAATTCTAAGTTGTTTAGGAATAAACATGACAAAGGCAAAGGAAAATTAGATTGAGGCTACAGTCAACATGTTTGGTTCAGGATATAATAAATTTATTCCTCCAATAAAGGGAGAAGATGATGAGATTAAGGCAGTAGAAGTGTGGAGAGGAGAATTTGATACATTACTACGTAATAAAGAGGCATTTATGTCAGATAGTGGTGAATTGGATATGGAAAGGTTTAATAAGACCTTAGATGAGGCCTTCAAAGCCAAAACAAAATTTAATAAGTTTGTTACATATGTCAAGAGCATTACAGATGCCAAATGGGAAAGACAAAAGGAACAATTACAAAGCATTCAGACCTTTAATTGGCCTATAGAGGTAGAGGTTGCAGCATGGGATGTTCTCACCAAGCCCAAGAAAAATAAGCCTGAAACAGTTGACTTAGATATATTGGACGAGGAATGAAAAGACACCTGGCACTTGGTCTACGAGCACAAGGAGGTTAGTCATCAGTAAGACTAGTGTAAGTTAGCAAGTATTTGTGGTCACTAGATCTCACAACTATTTGAGGCTATCCATAATATCTATAGACAAAGGTACCAGCTATCAAAGATTTAAGGATCAAATCTTATTGTCTTCCTATTTTGTATTTCCACCACTTGAAGGTCTTATTGTATTTTGTCTTCTAGTATCTTTTAGGGTTAGGTCTAATCCATCCAAATCTTGTTGCATCCTTAGTCTTTAAGGATTCCAAGATGGATAAGACTCTATAAATATCAAGAGAGAACATAATTGTAAGCATCGTGAAATATATAACTACATGGCACTCTTCTCAATTGTGTCTAAGTTTTATGCTTTTAGTCTTTTGAATGTATTGAAGCAGTAACATATTAATAAAATAGATTACAGTTTCTGTTCTATATCATTTGTTGTCTCTTTATATTTCTGTTTAAACTCTTGTATGTTTAATTTGTAAGGCATCTTAAATATACCAGTTGCAAGGTGATTGTGCAATTACTTGTAAATTTCTTTCAAGGAAAGAGTAATTCTTATAAGTGATTCCAGAGGGTTAAACAATTGTATAAGGATCTGATACAGGGGTGTGGGAATGAAAAGGTAGATTGTAAGGCATTCTATCTAAACTCTATGTGTTTTCATTAATCGGTTTACTATCAATTTATATTTGATATTGACTCTTTGCCCAAGAATTAGGAATTGCTTTAGGGTTTGGCAAGCAGTTAATCATCATCAAATATTAAAGTAATCAATCATTCATTTTTCAGTTACAAATAATATATATGTTTAAGTAATTATATTAGAGAATACAATTTAGTTTATTGATTCCTTAAGAGTGAATCACTAGGTTAAACCTCCTGAGTTAAAAGAACTCCAAAAGGAAGAAGGATGAGAATCCTTATCTCACTGATGTTTGTTATTGTTATGATCATAATTTGGCTTGTAAAGCTCTATATTAAGTTAATTATTGTCATCTGCAAGGTGTTTTATCAGTTGATACAGTGAAAGGAAATTAGTCAATCAGTGAAAGCCCTAATCCACTATTACAGATACTGAGAATCAGTACTCTATTGAAGGTACACCTGCCTAAGCTTGTGGATCTTGAAGTAGGATGAATTAGTCCTCATTAATTAGGCTTTGTCTTGCATGAGTTAGAAATTGGGAGTATACGTTTTAAGCATTTATACTATATTAAGAGCTTTCAAGAAAAATCTCTAACAAATTGGTGACTCTAGTGGGGATTGTACAAAATCTTGTTGAACTTTCAGACAATCTCTAGTATTTTAAAATTAAATTAATTTACAGTTGAGTAAGCCTATCTAAGTCACTCTTATAGTATTCATATTTGGTTGTGTTATATTTTCCCAACTTGTTTTGGGTGGCGACTCAAAATAAATCTTTGTAATCAGTGCTAAGTAATATTCAATATTCATACACATCCTTTTCAATATGAATACAATATCAAGAGTAAGAGATCATCCTGAAGTTGAGTTGGAAAGTGGAATTCCAACTACTTCTAGGACTAAATTTTCTTGGAGAGAAAAGAAGAACAAGGATAATATAGATAATCAGTCTCCAAGAAAAGAAGAAAAATCTTAGGAGAAAAGACTCAATCCAATCCAGTCATGAAGGAAACACATAAGAATATGAAGAAGCCACTAACCTAGGATTGGAAACATATGTGAATAGTGGTACTTCTAATGAAAGAGAAGGGACTGATACTATCAGTTTAGATTCTGAAGTTCCCTCTGATGAACTTTTTGAGGAAGAAAGAATTTTAATGAGGCAGTTGGTCATTACTCAGCAAAAGAAAAGAGAGAAAGATTTAAAAAAGAAAAAACAAGATCAGAGAAATGTTGATAAATTAAGAACAAGATCATTAAGACATCAAGCAACAAAAAATGATGAAAGGTCTCATAGAGATCAAGAGACACCAATCACTCACCAAATTTTTGGTTCTCGGGCTTTTAAAGATAAAGGGAAAAAGAAAGTCACAAGAAGTGAAATGGATGAACCAAAAACTAACAAAGTTCCAATAGAACAAATGTCTAAATTAGACATTGATCTTGAGAAATCAAAAAGAGAGAAAGAAAACATGGCAAAAATACTAGAGAAAGCATAAGCAGAGGCTACCACTTTAGAGATGAAGAAGAAGATTGATTTCCTATAATCTTCTATATATTCCATGCTGGTGTCGAAAGTGCTACATCTTCAAAATCCAAAGCTGCCACTTTCCAGGATGATGATAGATTTCAAAGAAAACCACTGCATCTAGAAAGGTAAAAACAATTTACTTTCATTGGTATTCCTGGTTACCCTAATACAGTAGAGAATGATATTGGGGAGAAACTCCTAAATTTTTTAGGAAATAATGCTATTTCTTGTGAAGTACCTTTTTTGATATCATAGATGACCTAAACATTAATCATGAGGATGTCATGATGAAACTTTTTGTTCAATCCTTAGTTGAAGATGCTAGGGAATGGTTTAGAGGGCTATCAAATGGTTATGTGGCATCTATGGATGAATTAATAAACTTGTTTAAAGATTAGTATGGTGATAAAACAAATGAAGGATTCTTGTTGAATGAATTCAATAATATAAAGAAAAATTTCAATGAGGAAGTCACTGAATTTAATACAAGGTTCCAAAGAGCCATGCACAAGCTTTTCCAGAAGATCAAACTTGATGAAAAGGTATGTCTTGCTAAATATCTGAATGCTTTTGATTCTAAAATGGGGTATTCTCTCAAAGACAAGAATCCTAGAAGTCTTACTGATGCATATAAGATAGCAGTGAATATAGAAATAAATAGAAGAGTGTCAGGAAAATTGGGTAGAACGGATGATGCACATTTTAGTAAGAGCAACCAAAAGGAACTAGAATATAAAGACTATAAAGCTCCACAAAACAATAGGATATCCTACAATAGTTATAATCCACAAAATAGGATGCAAAATCACCCATATGGTACCCAGTTTAAGGATCGAAAACCTATTATCCCACCAAGAAAGGATAAGCCTGATAATAGGACCCTTGATCCTTTACACAAACATTTTGTAAACATGTGCAGTGATACTTATTGGTGTGAAGCTTGTCAAGCCCCACATAATCCTAATTCTTGTGTTGTTGCTCTAGACATAAATGTTAGTGAAGAAAAAGAAGGCGAAGAAGGTGAATTATGTGATCATAATGGATGTGCTATGAATGATTCTTATGCATGCCCTGATGTAGATTATGATAATGAAGTTGAGAACCATGGTATGTATGGTTCACAAGGTAGAATAGAAGTATATCATCAAGAAGTTTTGTCTGATAGTGAAAATGAAGAGGTTGATAATATAAGATGCTACGCTCAAAACAGTCAAGAATCTACAATAGTAAGAAAACCTTCTGACGAGGAAAGAGCAAGAATCACTGTTGATTTAGTAACTAAGGCAAGAAGTAACTACAACTTTAGGAATAGAGTAGTTGGTGATGTAGGTGGCCAACCAGCTGGCATCTTTATTAAAGAAAACAAAGCAGATGCCAAGTATACACAAAAAAGGGAAGGACCTGCTGAAAATGTAAATAAGCCAAAGGTCAAACTTGTAAAAAAAGAAAATGATTCAAACATTGTACATGAGGGAAAAGCTAAAGTACCAGAAACAAGTTCTTCCCCTTCTAAGGTTGAAAATAAGAAATCAAAGAAGGAAGAGTCAACTCTGATTATTCAAGTAGAGGATAATAATATCATTATTGAAAAACCAAAGTCCTCTGATGTAAAATACACACATGTTGATATGAGTTAGTGTTTGTCACAAATGACTGTCAAAGTTCCATTTCTAGAAGTAATGAGAATTAAGGAACATAAGGAAAAATTCATTTCAGTGCTAAACAGTGTTTCTCCAATAAAACTCTAAAAACCAAAAGGTGTTGAAAAGAAGTCTAACAAAAAGAGAAAAGAGCCCGAGGGAATGATTTCTGAAATCCCTCAAATTTATTTGAATACAAATACGTCTTCAGGTATTGTTGATCCTTTTTTCTTAACTTTGATCATTAATGGTAAGATGATTAAAAACTGTATGATAGATTCTGGAGCATCTAACACTATTATTCCTGCAGAAATAATGAGATCCATGGGATTACAAGTTGACACTCCTCATGGAAGATGTCAGGCAATGGACTATAGAGAGATCCCTGTTATTGGTACTATTGAGGCTTTACCTTATAGGTTAGCTATATGTCCTGACATAGTGTTAAAAATGAGTGTATTGGTGGTTGATATCCCACCTCATTATGACATGTTCCTATCAAGGAAAAAGAGTGATTCAATGAGTGGAAGTATTCAATGTGATTTATATTTTTCTACTTTCAACATTGCTGGTAATAATGTCAAGGTGTCCAGGGAAGGTAGGACACCCCATATGATTGAGCTAAATAAAAATACTGATATTAATTATTGTGTAGATATAGACATGGAAAACTTCAGAGTAAAGAAAAGTATTCTTCAATGTAAAAATGTTGATCCCTTAATTGAGGAGTTGAATACACAACAGGATGGTTTATGGAAGATGTATTTTGATGGAGCCTATTCCAAAGAAGGATTAGGAGTTGTTTTCTTATTTGTTTCTCCATCAGGTACAACATTCAAGTACTCTTTCTTGTTATCATTCCAATGTACAAATAATACTGCCGAATATGAAGCCTTGTTTTTGGGGTTAAATGTTGCTGCTAAGAATGGAATTAAATGTTTAAAAGTTTATGGTGATTCTGAGCTAGTAGTAGCACAAGTTAGATCCAAATATGTAGTAAAAAATGACAGATTAAAAATGTACAAATATGCTATTTGGGATCAGATTGAATCTTTTGATGCCTTTAATATTAACTAGATAGAAAGGTCAGAAAACATCATGGCAGATTTTTTAGCTAATGTTGTTTTAAAGACTGGTGATTTGACCTTAAGTGGGGTATCAATAGTGGAAATTAAGACTAGACCAGTTGTCCCTGATAATATTTACAACTGGCAAGTTTTTGAGGATGACCAAGATATTCTCAGATTCATTCACTGCCTTGGCCATTATGAAGACCAGCGTATAGATTGTAACTTTTTACTTGAGGTCATTGATGGCAGGGATATTGTCTTGGAAAATGAGGTTGTCCAATTCAGTTCTAATCAGATCCCTAAAGGACTAGTAGAATTAGAAGCATTGTTCAATTATCAAGATGATCATTTATCAAAGACGAGCAGTGCTAAAATTGAGGATTTAGAGGAAGTGAATTTAGGATCAGAAACCACTCATCAAATAGTGTATATTGGAAAGAGGTTAGATTCCCATGTCAGATCAAAACTGATAAAATTATTAAGGAAACATAAGCATGTGTTTGCCTGGTCTTATGAGGATTTGAAAGCCTGTAGGGAAGACCTTTTTCAACATGAAATCCCACTGAAACCAAATGCTAAGCCATTCAGACAAAAACAAAAACCAATCAACCCATTATTGGCTCCCAAAATACAACAAGAGTTGATGAAATTAAAGGATTCAGGGATTATTCAGCCCATAAGACATTCAACTTGGGTCTCTAATTTGGTCCCAGTGAGAAAAAAGAATGGTGACATAAGGCTTTGTGTTGATTTCAGAAATTTGAATATTGCATCTCTAAAGGATAATTACTCTTTACCTAATATGGGGGCAATGTCACACAAGGTTACTGGTTGTAAGCTATTGTCAATGATGGATGGTTTTTCATGCTACAACCAGGTATTATTTAAAGAATCAGAACAATTTAAAATTGCATTTACTACTCTATGTGGGACATATGTGTATATTAGAATGCCATTTGGACTTATAAATGCAGGGGCAACATTTCAGAGAGCCATGGATGTTGCATTCAAAGAATTTATTGACTTGTTCATGGTAATATATCAAGATGATTTGACAGCATATTCTAAGAAAGCAAAGGACCATTGTGGACACCTAGAAAAAAAATTAATAAGGCTTTGGAATATGGTGTTTCCCTGAATCCTAGAAAAATTTCAGTTTGTAATAACAGAAGGAAAGCTGGTGGGACATATAGTGTCAAAGGATGGAGTGAGAACTGACCTAGAGAGGATAAAATCCATTCAGAAGGTCACTGCTCCAAACAATATCAAAGGTGTACAGTCTTTCTTAGGAAAGATTAATTTTGTAAGAAGATTTATTGCTAATTTTGCAGAGGTTGTCAAACCTATAATTAAACTGTTGAAAAAAGATGCAAAGTTTCAATGGGGTGAAGAAGCACAATCAGCTTTTGAAAAAATCAAGAAAGCAGTTCAAGAGGCACCTGTTTTGAGATCTCCTGATTACAGTAAGTCTTTCTCATTATTTTATTTTGCATCCATTCATACAATTGTTGTTATTTTACTGCAAAAAGATGAGGAGGGTTATGAGCATCCTATTGCATTTTTAGAAAATCCCTCCAAGCTACAGAGTTGAATTATGAAATGATGGAGATGACGAACTATAACTGATTAAATGTTTGAAGATGTTAAGTTGATGATCACAGAGACATAAGAAAGTTTATACAATACATTAAATCAATTAATTTATTATATTTTCATTGATGTCAACTTGATATAATATGTATGGTCATGGACATATTGCTAAAGACTTCAAAGAATCGATGAATTAAAGGCTATGCTATCAGTAATGCATATAATTCAATTATTCACAAAGTGATTGTATACATCGATGGAGTGCACACTGACGGTCAGAGTAAATCAATGAGAGAAAAGTCACAGTGTTACCCGACGAGCAAATGCACAGCATTACCGATGAGCAAAGTCATAGTGTTTCCCGATGAGAAAAGCACAGAGTAACCAGACAGACAAAATTACAATGTTGCCTGACGGACGGAGATCCCGAAGACAACTGAAGTCACACCGACAGAACAGTCACTTATCACCAATGACTAACTGAAGTATTGACCGACAGAACAGAGAGTTCAGAAATGACAAAATGCTTAGCTATCAAGAGCTAAAAATAGACTTAACTAATACTTATCATTGTTTTGATCGACAAGATAAAGCCGGAGATAAGTAAAGGATTAAAGCTACTTTGTCCAGTTGGCAAGAAGATCTCTACAAGATAAAACTGGAATTTTTCTTTAAATCTAATTGGCGAGAATTGTGGATCACGCCAAGATCAAGAAAATCAAGAACCTAGAAATGGTGATATCATTTCTATAAAGAGATAACCTAATTCATTACAAAGGTGTTGGAAGGGGAGTGACAAGAGAATAGATGCTGAAGAGATTCTGAAGGAGAAGAAAGTCTTCATTTAGACCTGATCAATCAAGCTAAGGAAAGAGATGAATTCTGCAGACACCGATGAACAGTGATACAGCATCACAGAGCAGAACAGTGTGGAACAAAGGTATTGAATTGATAACATTGATCAGAAAGTTAATTCACTTACAATAGATCTAAAAATCTGCAATTCAAGTTGTATATGTCAACAAATCAATTTATTGTTTTAGTTTAACCATTGAAGCATCAAGTCTCTTAACCGAGCAGGACTTAAAAGTCTTTTGTAATTGAGATACATCCCAGGGAGTATCAAAAAGTTTGATCATATAAAGTAGCATTGGATATGCCCGATACCTATTAATAGGCCAAGTGAGTGTTTGATCAAGGATGGTAGCATTAGATGCCAAATACAAAGTGACAAATTATTCTTTAAAATCCTCTAACAAGGTCACACCTAATAGTGTGTTTGTGACATTTAACAGGGTTGGCTCTTAACCGAGCTCACTTCAGAAGAGTAAAAATTTGAGGTACCAGTCCCATTGGTTTTTTCCCTTAACAGGGTTTTCACGTTAAAAAATCCATGTGTTAATGTGTCTATGAGTCATTACTTTATTGTTTTTCATTTCACTTAAGTAAATTTGGATTGATCGGTATACACTAGTTATTTACTATGTTTCGGTAAATAGAAAGACTGCTTATTGGTAAACATATACAAGAAGGTTTTACAAAACATTTCGACAAGTAGTAATTTGATATAACTATTTCAAGGAATTCATCTTACAGGAATAAAGATAACTAGAGGTAAAAATTTGTGGTACTAAGTCTGAAGGATTGATTTAAGGATTAATTTTTGAGGCCACTGATTCACCCCCCCCCCCCCCCCCCCCCCCCCCCCCCCAGTTATTACTAACAATTGGTATCAGAGCTTGTGTGCTTAGAAAATGAGTTTAACAGCTCAAGCTAAAGATCACAAGATGAACAGACAAGATGTGGCCAAGTTGAACAAAGACAACTTTGCTTCTGAACAAAGACAACTTTGCTTCATGGAAAAGTAGAATAAAACTCCACTTATCAGGTATTGGAAATGATGTTACTTAATACTTAAATATTGAATATGTGTTGCCCATAGGAGCACCCACAATTGAACAAATGAGAATAAAGCATGAGCACAACTGCATGATGATAGAGCTTGCTTCCTCACTCTCTGATGCTGAATTTAAAGATTTCAAAGCTTGCACAACTGCAAAGCAAATGTGGGACAAATTGAAGCTTGTACATGGTGGTGATAAAAATATTCTGAGAGCCAAGGCAGAAAGCCTTAGAGGAAAGTTTGATGATCTCAGAATGAAAGAAGGTGAAAACATCACACAGTACAGCACAAGAATCAAGGAAGTAGTCAATTCTATCTGAGGAGTTGGAGGTCTACTAGATGAAGATACATTGGTAAGTAAAATTCTAAAAACCTTACTACCTACTTATGCTATTAGAGTATCTGTCATACAAGAAATGAGAGCAGTAGCAAATAGAAATGTTACTCTAGATAGTTTGATTGGAAGACTGATTTCATTTGAGATGAACAACTTTGATAATAGTGTCTTACCAAACATAGACTCTGCATTCAAATCTTCTTTGAGAATGAGTAAATCAAGTCATAAACCCACTATGAGAAAAGATAGTGATAGTGAAAGTGAAGAAGAAGATCTTGATGAAATTGAAGCACTTATGGAAAGACGAATGCAAATAGGCAAAGGTAAATTACCACTTGTATGTTTTAATTATAAAGAGATTGGACACTTTGCTCCAAGATGTCCTAACAGAAGAAAAGATGACAGAAGTAATGACAGGTCATTTGAAAAGAAGTTTGACAGAGGTGATTACAGAAGCAACCGATAATTAGAAAGAAGAGATACCCAAGACTACAAGGACAAAGGAAAGAAGGTCAGTTACCTAGCTAAATACAAAGATAAAGATATTGACACCGAATCTGATGAAGACATCGAGATGGTGTGTGTGGTAGTAAAAGATGATTCAGATGATGATGAAGAAAGGTATGTAGAAATTGCACTCATATCTAAAGTTAGTAAAAATGATGTCTAGATCATAGATAGTGGCTGCACTCACCATATGACCGGTGACAAATAAAAAATTGTGACTTTTGAATACTATAATGGTGGTTCAGTAAGAATGGGTAATGACACCTTGTCTAGTTGAAGGTAAAGGAATTATAATATTGAATAACCTGATATAATGTGAAAATGCTTATTGGGTGAAAGGGTTGAATTATAATCTATTGAGTGTTTCTTAGTTGAATAACTCAGGTCACAGAGTAGCATTTTAAAATAAGAAGGCAAAGATCTTCAATAAATCAGAAATTTTGATTGGTACCGATGAGCAGACAAAAGATAACTTATTCTACCTGAATGATACTGACACCACTTGCTTAATGGCTAGAAATGAAGACATGTGGTTGTGGCACAAAAGATTATGTCATCTAAACTTTGACAACATGATAAAAATAAGCAGAAAAATAAATGTAAGAGGCTTACCGACGATGATTAAGCCAAACAATATCATGTGCAAAAATTGTCAAAAAGGTAAGATGACAAAGTCTAGTTTCAAAAGCAAAACCCATATACGCTGATGCCATTCTAGAATTAGTCCATACTGATCTATGTGGACCCATGAGGACAAAGAGTTATTATAGTGATAGATATTTTATTCTCTTTGTTGATGATTACTCTAGAATGATGATAGTTATGTTTCTAAAAGATAAATCTGAAGCATTCAAGATGTTTAAATGGTACAAAGCAATGGTAGAAAAACAAAGTGGTAAATAATTGAAATGCTTAAGATCGGATAGAGGAGGGGAATTTATTTCAGATGAATTCACTAACTTTTGTAATAAGCATGGGATCAAAAGATATGTCTCTGCATCAAGAACACCACAACAAAATAGAATTGCTAAAAGAAGGAACAGATCCATTGTTGACTATGCAAGGACACTGATGATAGAGAAAGGCATCACCCAAATCTTATGGAGGGAAGCTGTCAGTACTGTTGTTTACACATTGAACAGAGTACAATTGAAGAAAGACACCAAGAAGACACCTTATGAGCTATGGTATGGTTACACACCCAATGGAAGTTACTTCAAAAATTTCGGTAGTCAATGTTATATATTAAATGATGATAGAAATGGAAAGCTTGACTCCAAAAGTGATGAAGGAATCTTTTATAGGGTATTCCACTAAGAGAAAGGCTTATAAATGTCTCAATAAAGCCTCTAACAAAATTGTTGAAAGTGCAAATGTAAAGATAGATGAATTTACAGAGAAGAATAAAAAGGAAAGCACAAAAGAACCAGAGGACTACAACAGGTTTGTTTACAATGAAGAACCTGACACTCTACCTGAGCAATAGATTATTGTACCTAAGCATCAGGCTGCAAATACCGACAATCAGGATATTGCTCAAGATGATGTACCAAGTGATGGAGATCAGAGTGAAGGACGCAATGATGAGCAATATGATAGACAAAGAATTGAACCTGTACTTGTCAGATATGTTAGAAGGAACCATCCATAGAACCAGATCATAGGAGACAAGAAGGCTGGTATGAGAACCAGAAGTAAGTCTCTAAACACAAGATGTCTTAGTTGTGATTATGAGCCAAAATATGTCAATGTTGCAGTTGATAATGATGAATGGATTAGTTCTATGAATGAGGAAATTGAGAAGATTGAGAAAAACAAGACATGGACACTTGTACCGAGACCAGATGATAAGAATGTCATCGGTACAAAATGGATATTCAGGAATAAACTGAATGAGAATTGAGAAGTCACCAGAAACAAAGCAAGACTAGTATGCAAAGCGTATGCACAAGAAGAAGGGATTGACTATAGAGAGACCTTTGCACCCATTGCTAGGCTAGAAGGATTGAGAATATTACTTTCTTATGTTGCATGTAAAGGATTCAAGGTATACCAAATGGATGTCAAGTCTTCATTCCTAAATAGAATACTTGAGGAAGAGGTATACATTGAGCAACCAGAAGGGTTTGTTGATCTATACAAGATGAACATGGTATGTAGACTACACAAAGCCTTGTATGGATTAAAACAAGCACCCCGAGCCTGGTATGAAAGACTTCATTCCTATCTCATAAGTATTGGATTTGTAAGAACTAGTAAAAATAGTAATCTTTATTTGAAGGAAGATATTGATGCTAACATTTTGATTGCTGAGATATTTGTTGATGACATCATATTTGGAGGCAATGATA
>MU225231.1:1361804-1377172 GCA_018584345.1 Thuja plicata
TGTCTATGTTTGGAGAGATCAAGTTCTTTCTTGGTCTACAAATCATGCAACAAGATGAAGGTATTTTTATTACACAATCCAAATACATCAAGGAAGTGCTGAAAATATTCAAGATGGAAGATTCCAAGCCAATTGGAACACCGATGGCAACTAAATGTAAGTTGACAAAGGAGGACAAGTCATCTAAGGTAAATTAGAGTTTGTACAGATCAATGATTGGTAAACTCATGTATGTTGTACATACTAGACCAGATATTGCACATGCAGTAGGAATAGTTGCAAGATTTTATGCTAATCCTAGGGAATCACATATGACTGATGTGAAAATAATCCTAAGATATCTAAAGAATACTGAGGAATATGGCTTATGGTATAGAAGAGAAGACAAATTTGAACTTAAGGTCTTTACCGACTCTGATTGGGCTGGAAATATTGATGACCGAAAGAGTACAACTAAAGGAGCATTCTTTATGGGTGACAGACTTGTCACATAAATTAGCAAGAAGCAAGGATGCATCTCTCAGTCTACTGCTGAAGCAGAGTATGTTGTTGCTGCAAACTGCTCAAATATTGCATGGATCAAACAGTTACTGGAAGGTATACATATGAAAATTATTGAACTAGTAATTATCTATTGTGGTAATACAAGTGTAATAAACATTTCCAAGAATCCAGTCATGTGTGCTAAGACAAAGCATATTGCCATCAAGTATCATTATTTGAGAGAACAAGTTCAAGCAAAGCAGGTGATACTTGAGTACGTGCAATCTAAGGAACAATTAGCCGATATCTTCACCAAGCCACTACCCAAGGATGCATTTGAATACTTGAGAAAGAGACTAGGGGTCAGACCCTTGTCTACTAGCCAGTAAAATGACTAGAAGGCTGCATCAGCCTACATTTATTAGAATATCATTCTTGTTGATGCAATCAAAGAGATGGACTTCAAAGATAAATCTATACATAGCAAGGTATTTATTTACTCTGAGAACCAGAGTTGTTGTATTGCTGATGGATTGGGAAATTCAAGGAATATATTATGGATAGAAAGGATTTGTTTGGAATTACTGTCAAAAATATTTGTTTAGCATTGCTGTCAAAGGGAGAGATTAGATCCATTATCACCTCAGGGAGAGATTATATAAGGAGAGATTATATCAAGAGAGATTATATCCATCACATTATCCAAAGGGAGAGATGTAACTAAAAAGGGAGAGTACATACAAAGTGAAAGAATTGTTGACAAGAGACATCAAAAAGAAAAGAGAACAGTAAAAGGAAGAGAGTTCGACATGGGCAAAAAATACATCACATCAAAGGAAGAAAGATTCTACATCTATCCAGTGAAGGGATTGAAGACAGAAAGAAAGCTGCAAGAATCAAATCTAAGCTTATATGAGCTTACCGAGTGTATCGGTTATAGTACATAAGATTGGTAGTTTGATGAAATTCAACTATTTTATTTCATATTGTATTAGCATTAATATAGTGTGATAATGTAGTGTGTTGCCATCAATGCCAAAGAGAGAGATTGATGAACTATAATTGATTGAATGTTTGAAGATGTTAAGTTGATGATCACAAAGACATAAGAAAGTTTATGCAATACATTAAATCAGTTAATGTATTGTATTTTCATTGATGTCAACTTGATATAATCTGTATGGTCATGGACATATTGCTAAAGACTTCAAAGAACTGATGAATCAAAGGCTATGCTATCAGTAATGCATATAAGTCAAGTATTCACAAAGTGACTGTATACACTGACAGAGTGCACACCGACGGTCAGAGTAAATCAACGAGAGCAAAGTCACAGTGTTACCCAACGAGCAAATGCACAACATTATCGACGAGCAATGTCACAGTGTTGCCTGATGAGAAAAGCACAGAGTAACCTGATAGACAGAATTAAATTGTTTCCCAACGGACAAAGATCCCGAAGACAACTGAAGTCACACCAATGGAACAGTCACTTATCACCGATGACTAACTGAAGTATTAACCGACAGAACAGAGAGTTCAAAAATTATAAAATGCGTAGTTTTCAAGAGCTAAAAATAGACTTAAGTGATAGTTATCATTGTTTTGATCGACAAGATAAAGTCGAAGATAAGTAAAGTATTTAAAGCTGCTTTGTCCAGTTGGCAAGAAGATCTCTACGAGATAAAACTGGAATTTTGCTTTAAATCTAATTGGTGAGAATTGTGGATCACGTCAAGATCAATAAAATCAAGAACCAAGAAATGGTGATATCATGTCTATAAAGAGAGAACCTAATTCATTACGAAGGTGGTGGAAGGGGAGTGACAAGAGAATAGATGTTGAAGAGATTCTGAAGGAGAAGAAAGTCTTCATTTAGACCTGATCAATCAAGCTAAGGAAAGAGCTAAATTTTGCAGACACTGATGAATAGTGATACAGCATCACAAAGCAAAACAGTGTGGAGCAAAGGTATTGAATTGATAACATTGATCAAAAAGGTAATACACTTACAATAGATCTGAAAATCTGCAATTCAAGTTGTATATGTCAACAGATCAATTTATTGTTCCAGTTCAACCATTGAAGCATCAAGTCTCTTAACCGAGCAGGACTTAAAAGTCTTTTGTAATTGAGATACATCCCAAGGAGTATCAAAAAGTTTGATCATACAAAGTAGTATTGGATATGCTCGATACCTATTGACAGGCCAAGTGAGTGTTTGATCAAAGATGGTAGCATTAGATTCCAGATACTAAGTGACAAACTATTCTTTAAAATCCTCTAAATAGGTCACACCTAACAGTGTGTTTGTAACCTTTACCAGGGTTGGCTCTTAACTGAGCTCACTTTAGAAGACTAAAAATTTGGGGTATCGGTCCCAGTGGTTTTTTCCCTTAACAGGGTTTCCACATTAAAAATTCATGTGTTAATATGTCTATGAGTCATTACTTTATTATTTTTCATTTCACTTAAGTAAATATTGATTGATCAGTATACACTAGTTATTTATTGTGTTTCAGTAAATAGAAAGACTACTTCTCGATAAACATACAGAAGAAGGTTTTACAAAGCATTCCGACAAGTAGTAATTTAATATAAGTATTTCAAGGCATTCATCTTACAGGACTAAAGATAACTAGAGATATAAATTTGTGGTACTAAGTCTGAAGGGTTGATTTAAGGATTAATTTTTGAGGCCACTGATTCACCNCTCCCCCCCCCCCCCCCCCCCTCCTTAGCTATTACTAACAGGAGAAACAAGCATATGCTTTGGTTAAAGCTATAAAATCATTCAGACCTTATCTGGTCTGTGCAAAAGTGATGGCATGTGTACCTCATGGAGCAGTTAAGGATATTCTTACTCAGTCATAGGTTATTGGTAAACGGTATAAATGGATCAATAGGATTCAAGAGTTTATTTCAAAAATCCACATTACCAAATTAGTAAGAGGACAAGGCTTGGCAAAATTAATGACTGAAGAAAATTTGGACTTGGTTCAAATAAATAATACAAAGGTACAAGATTCAACAGTGACTAGTATTCAAAGATAGTCTTATTATGTTGATATCATGTACTATCTCAAAAATGCCAAGTGCCCTGAGATTGACAGATAATCAGAAAAGAAATCTTAGGTTGCAAGTTCAAAGGTACACCTTAGTACAATGAGATCTATATTGGAGGGATAGAAATTGTGTACTTTTACTATTTCTAGATCAGAAACAAGCTGAAAAGGTCTTGACGGAAATGCATGCTAGAGTGTGTGGAGGACATTACTCTTCCAAAACCACTACTCATAAAATCTTGATAGTTGGTTATTGTTGGCCTTGCTTATTCAAGGATGCTCATTCCTTTGTTAGAAAGTGTGAACCTTGTCAAATATTTTCAAACAAGTTGAAATTTTTAGGCGCCCTATTACTAAATCCTATAAGTGATGAAGCACCTTTTGCCATGTGGGGGATTGACTTCATTGGAGAGTTTTCAAAAAAATCTAGTGGTGGACATAGTTGGATACTAGTTGCTACATATTATTTCACAAAATGGATAGAGGCAATTCCTACAAAGATGGCAACTAGTAAGGTGGTCACTGACTTTTTGATGGAAAATATTTTGACCAGATTTGGTGTCCTTGTAAAATTGGCAATGTACAATGTTATGTGTTTCAGGTCAGATGAACTTAAGGATTTATGTGATGAATATGGGATTATGATTTCATACTCTTCCCCATATCATCTCCAAGCCAATGTCCAAGCAGAATCCAGTAACAAGAGTATATTGAAAATCCTGAAAAAGACCCTTGAGAAAAATAAGAGAGCTTGGCATTCAAAGCTGAAACTTGCTTTATGGGCTGACATGATCACTATGAAAAAGGCAATAGGCAAGTCTCCCTTTGAATTAGTATATGGTATGCAATCTAGAATGCCCATGAACAATTTGCTTCTAGTATATGATTTTATCCATGAAGAGGAGCTAGATGTTTCTAAACCTATGCAAGATAGAATGATGCAGCTAGCAGAACTAGATGAA
Source organism: Thuja plicata (assembly GCA_018584345.1). Taxonomy (NCBI): domain Eukaryota; kingdom Viridiplantae; phylum Streptophyta; class Pinopsida; order Cupressales; family Cupressaceae; genus Thuja; species Thuja plicata. The sequence continues at coordinate 1,366,315 of MU225231.1, forward strand.
ATCAGAAAAGCTAGTCAAAAAGAGAACATTAAGTTACAGCAGCAAATGAGATACGTATTTGATAAAAGAGTAAGTAACAGGAAGTTTCAACCTGATGACTTGGTACTCCAATGGAATGTAAGAATTGAAGACAAAGGGAAGCATAAGAAATTTGAATCATTTTGGTTAGGTCCCTTTTTTATTCATCAAACTTTCGGAAAAGATTCATATGTCTTAAGGAATATGGAGCGAGAGGTATTTGAATTGCCAGTGCATGGACAATTCTTGAAACCTTTCTTCAATTAAAATTTTATTTCCATACACAGTAGCCTTGTATTATATGTACAGGTGTGTTTGTTTCTGTTGTGTGTTTGCATTATGCAATAGGTTAGTGTGGTCTGCCTCCCAGAGATCTATGGTTCTTTCTATAAACTTGCATCTAAGCATCCTCACAAAGAGCCACTGTTGGTTGTATTTCCAGTTTTGAAATCTTGCTATTAAAAAATTTTAGGTTCCCAGTGATGTTCTTGCATAAATGTCAATTCCTGTCCAAAGTGCTATCAATTTTTCCCTGCAAATGTTGATCTCCAAGTGATAAAATCAATAAAATATGTAAAACCCTAGGTTCTAGGTCAATTTTATCCTTGTCAAAATAAAAACCCTACTTCGCAATTGCCTTCTAATTTGCAATTACCTTTTTCAGAAATTTCAAATCACTTAAGTCATGTGATCTTTTTCATGTTTTAAGTTAGTCACGTAGTCTCTTAAAACTTTTTGAATATTCCCTTTTGTTATGAGACTCAGTGCAAAGCTTTGGTTGTGTGGTCTCAGAAGGAAAAGAATATGCTTCATAAGATTGGGAGATTTAACACAAGCGATTGATTTGGAAGTTGATCCTGCGGTGGGTGTGAAGTCTCAAGATAAACTCTTGAGTTAAGAGATCATATGGAGAATTTGAATTCTATTCAGTCGTGAAGTCTCACAAACTCACCAAGGTTAAGACATGATTATATCTGTTCAGTCGTGAGATCTCTGAAGAAAACAAGGGTTAAGTAAAGTTTTATGAGATCTAGCGACAATCGTCAGATTTAAAGATGATCTTGTGGCCAGCCTTTAATCACGAGATAAAAGAACAGATGAGTAAAAGTTCAAGAGATTCAGCGGCTATCATCAGATTGAGGAAAGATCTAAAGGCTGGCGTTTAATCTCAAAATAGACCTTGGGTTAGATGATTTGTTCAGCGACAACGAGATTCATGTAGTCGCTAAGTCTCCATATAAACTGTGGTTAGCAAAGGTTAAGTCAAGGCTCAGTGAAGTTTGCAGCGGGAAAATCTAAACCGTAGATGAGAAAAGATATGATGGTTGGTGTTAAGTCGCTGATAGAAGTCAAAAATTCAGAGATTGTCTAGCGACTCAAGGGTAATGATTCAGATGTTGACATGTGTTTAAGTCATCCCAAAGATCTGTGGCCTATGTAAAGTCTCAAAATAAACCTGTGGTTAGGAAATCTATCTGGCGACTTAGAGATAGATTGCAGTCGCAAAGTCTCATGACAAACTACAGTTAAGGATATAGCTTGAGAGATTTAACGCGAGCCATTGGATTAAAAATTATCTAATGATAGTTGCGTAGTCTTTGATCAGATGCAATAAGTACAAAATGAATAAGAGATTTAACGTGAACCGTCATATTTAAAGAGGATCTAACGATGGTCGCATAATCTCTAACTAAACTCATGGTAAGCTAGAAAGTTCAGCGACTTTGAGTTTCTTCAGTCACGTAATCTCTAAAATAAAGAAGGTTAAGTAAAGCTGAAAGCACGGTTAATATGAAAGATCTGAACTATTGATAGATTTCAGATCACATGGCACGCGTTAAATCTCATGATAAAACTAGAGTTAAGGCTAACTCTCAGCGACAAGGAGATAGAACAGTTGTGTGGTCGCCAAAGAGAACTGGAGTAAGGGTAAGGTAAAGTTATAAGGGTTGTGTCTTGCGCCATGATGTACAGTTGCTAGCCAATTAAAATAAAAGGATTGTGACAGCATGTATGAAGTTTGTTGAGCTGTAATAATGTGAGCCAATCATATCAAGCATAGAATTTTATTTTGCATATAATAAGGTTTCATGATTACCCCAGTTCGCTTTTTTCAAAATTGATCACCTGTCAACCTCAAGCGCCACAACTAAGAGAAATTGATATCAAAGCATACAGAGTAATGGAAGAAGTGACTGAATAATAGTTTCATGATAGCGAATAGACTGGTGCATTGAATTCTCAGGAATAAATAAGCATTGTCGTTGCTCATTTTAGTTTACCAAAGTTTCAGAATACAAAGCTAATATTTACATGAGTGTTAGTGTTTTCAGAAGAACAGAGTTGTTTGGGTTGCAGAGTGATGAAACAAGAATTTGATTAGCATTGTTCAGTTAAGAGCAGAAAAGATGAGTTGAAAACCAAGTGTGGCTTCAACCAATGGAAAGAGTGCATACATCGAAGATGATCAGAAAGGAAAAAGGAATTACTCTGATGAATTTGTGACTTTGCTACCAAGCACTAATCAGGGGAAAAAGGTAAATGATGGATACCTTGGTGATAATATGTCATATTGTAGAGATTCTAAGACTCCTAATGCTTCTGGATACCATCTTTTTAATTACTTTCATAAAAATAGCGATGGTCATGTTCCCATTTAAAACCCATGGACATCGGGGTTAGCCAAATTGATAGTGCCAGACATCTTTATAGATGTAGATTTTTTGCTTGAGTTGGCTAGTAGATATGATACCATCTCTAAGACCATCAACAAGAATGATGGAACAACGCTAGTTACTCTAGATAAGGCATCTTTTATGAAAGCTTTCAACATTTACAACCCCTGCACTACAGAGATGGACCTAAAAGCATTAGCGGCTAGGTATGTTAGGGAAGCTACCATTGTGGCTAAGTTGATTCAAGGTCATGTGCCTTAAAATACCATAAATTATATAGCGGCCATACCAAATTCCACTGCACCCTATTTCTACAAGGATTTAGCTTTTTATATGAAATATATTTCCTATGGACTGTAGAATTTTAGGAGTTGATAGGGGCTGTGACGGGATATCTTCAGATATTCTAATGATTGTTTTGGATCTTTAGAGTCCACATGTTAGCACAGATTATGACTATATCCACTATGTTATTGACTGAATGCATCAAGGGTTCGTAGACATTCAAAAAAAGGAACCTAGCCCTAAATTCTTGCAATATTCTTTATTGATGCATTTGATTTTGTTTTATAATTTCAATATCATGGACCTGAAAATTTTGAGACCTAGGAGATTCTTCCAAGGCCAATCCAACCCTATACAACTCTGGTTGAGGGTTTAGAATTATACATCACGGAAAAATGAATTTTGTGCCTTCCAGAATGAGATAGTGTATCCAATTCTAAGTTGTTTAGGAATAAACATGACAAGATTGTCAATCAAGGTATTGCAGCTTCTCAGGCCTTGTTATTTTGTGGATAAGTGGACAAGAGACCACAAATGGGGAGATTTCTACTATAATAAAGATTTTACTTTAATAAGGGTTTATGGTTGCTCCCAGCCGCCACATATACTTTCATATCGTGTGCCACCAAGGATAGTTGTTATGGAGTTCATCTGGAAATTGATGTTGACTGATAAAGAGCATTTGGCTTCACATAGAAAAGGTACCTTTACACCCCAACAGTTTAAAGTTTACAACTTGACAATTGGCAAAAGGGCATTGGACTCAGTAAACAGATGGTTGGGTCATTTTAGAATGAATGTAGCCTTGTATAGGTATGTTGACATAGAGGGTTTCATTAAAAGTGTGAATAAACTCTTGACACCAACCATTCCAAATACCAAAGAGCATGAGCATTGTGTAGAGGAGGACCTTATAAGGTACATCTTAGAAGATGATAAAGTTGCAAGAAGGGCAGATAAGTTCCAAGAGCTAATGGATCTAGAACAACAACTCAAAAAGAAAGGGATCCCTTTTGAGGGTTACTTCCCAGATGTGCCTTACTTGCAAAGACTTGATAAGATGATGGAATCTTATGGAAAATTGTGTAACCAACTTGAGGAGTATAGAGAAGATAAGGAACGAGGTCCTAACAGGCACTCTTCCTCAGAGTATAGTGACAACAGCTATTCAGTGCATAGCCCTCCTCCAATGGATCAACCACCTCAAACACAGGAGAATATAATAATGGATTTAACTCAAGTACATGAGGCTGAGGTGACTGGTGAACCTCCCAAAAAGAAACAGAAATTGGAAACAGGGGAGCTTTCTGATGTTAGGACACAAATGAAGAAAAAGGATACGGTGAGTGCTTTAATCACAGGTAATAGAGCATACGACCATCAGCTCAGGAAATTAATAAGGGAAGGAAAGAAGAAAAGAGAATATGTAGAAGAAGATGTTGAAATACCTATTTTACTGTGTCAGGATGAGAGAGAGCTTCAACAAGAAAAATTTTTGAGTGATGATGATTTCATTAAAACATAAGAGTTTAAAAACTTTTTGATCTGGAAGAAGCAGCAAAAAGTAGGATTACAGCTGCAGTTAACAGGGAGTTACCAAGTGCCAAATGAAGCCTTGCAAGCTTTGCAGGCTTATGACCCTGAATTAGAAAAGATAACACCTGAGGAAGCTAGACATTTGGTTAAGTCTAGTGGGATGTTATTTGTGCCTGGCTGGGATCTCGCATTAGCATTTATCATTGACCAAATAAGAAGGCAGATTGATATAAAATTATCTTCAAAGACACAGGTGAGAGAAATGATTAGGGGATGTAGATATAATCCACAATCCAAAACTTTAGCCATGTGGGCTCTAGCTCCCAAGACACAGACTTCATCACTTATTAATGTACAAGAAAAAACGGATGGGGATAAGATCATATGGTCTATCCATAACATTGGAGATTTTGAAATATCACAGGCCCTTACTCATTTTGCTCTTCTAAATGAAGCTAAAGTTGAACAGATGTCAAAGAGATATCAGAAATTGTTTGATGAAGCAAGTGTTGTAGCAAAGGATAGAGAAATGTGCTTGATAAAGATCAATGCATTAGAGAAGCTGGTAGCAGAAGTAAATTTGAAATTACAAGAAATCCCTAAGACTATTCCTGCTCCACCTAAGCAAGTTCTGGATGCCCTAGTACAAACTGAGGATGCAGGGGATATCTTAAAGGAAACAGAGCAAAAGGACAAAGATCATAATAAAGTGGCTTTGGAAGCATTTTTGAATATCTTGCAACATAGGATCAATGTCCTGAAAAACAAAGTTGATTTAGTATACATTGCTTATAACAAGTTGCCTAGCCTGCAAATAGAGGTAAATAATTATGTTTCAATTTTAAATCCTTATTTTGGAACCTCGTCAGCAAGAACAACTTTGTTTGAGAGGTTAGCAGCCTTACAGCCACATAGAGCATATCTCCTTGAGGTTGTGTGTCAAGTCAGGGAGTAAATTGAGGAGATTGGGGTTACCTTGTCTTTCTTCAAGGGCAAGGAAAATCACATTGAGGCTAGGGTCAACATGTTTGGTTCAGGATATAATAAATTTATTCCTCCAATAAAGGGAGAAGATGATGAGATTAAGGCAGTAGAAGTGTGGAGAGAAGAATTTGATACATTACTGCCTAATAAAGAGGCATTTATGTCAGACAGTGGTGAATTGGATATGGAAAGGTTTAATAAGACCTTAGATGAGGCCTTCAAAGCTGAAACAAACTTTAATAAGTTTGTTACAGATGTCAAGAGCATTACAGATGCCAAATGGGAAAGACAAAAGGCACACTTACAAAGCATTCAAAGCTTTAATTGGCCTACAGAGGCAGAGGTTGCAACATGGGATGTTCTCACCAAGCCCAAAAAAAAGGAGCCTACAATAGTTGACTTAGATATATTGGACGAGGAATGGAGAGACACCTGGCACCTAGTCTATGAGCACAGGGAGGTTAGTCATCAATAAGACTAGTGTAAGTTAGCCTGTATTGGCAGTCACTAGATCTCACAACAACTATTTGAGGATATCAAGAATATCTACAGACAAAGGTGCAAGCTATCAAATATTTAAGGATCAAATCTGATTGTCTTCCTATTTTGTCTTTCCACCACTTGAAGGTCTTATTGTATTTTGTCTTCTAGTATCTTTTAGGGTTAGGTCTAAGCCATCTGAAGCTTGTTGCATCCTTAGTCTTTAAGGATTCCAAGATGGCTAAGACTCTATAAATAGCAAGAGAGAACATAAATGTAAGCATGGTGAAATATATAACTACAAGGTAGACTTCTCAATTTTGTCCGAGTTTTATGCTTTTAGTATGTTGAATGTAATTAAGCAGTAACATATTAATAAAATACATTGCAGTTTTTGTTCTATATCATTTGTTGTCTCTTTATATTTCTGTTTAAACTCTTGTATGTTTAATTTGTAAGGTGTCTTAAATATACCGATTGCAAGGTGGTTGTGCAATTACTTGTAAGTTTCTTTCAAGGAAAGAGTAATTCTTATAAGTGATTCCAGAGAGTTAAACATTAGTATAAGGATCTGATACAGGGGTGTGGGAATGAAAAGGTAGAATGTAAGGGATTCTATCTAAAGTGCATGTGTTTTCATTAATCAGTTTACTATGAATTTATATTTCATATTGACTCTTTGCCCAAGAATTAGGCACTGGTTTAGGGTTTGGCAAACAGTTAATCATCATCAAATATTAAAGCAATCAATCATTCATGTTTCAGTTACAAAGAATATATATGTTTAAGTAATTGTATTAGAGAATACAATTCAGTTTATTGATTCCTTAAAGAGTGAATCACTAGGTTAACCCTCCTGAGTTAAAAGAACTCCAAAAGGAAGAAGGATGAGAATCCTTTTCTCACTGATGTTTGTTATTGTTATGATCATAATTTGGCTTGTAAAGCTCTGTATTAAGTTAATTATTTTCATCTGCGAGGTGTTTTATCAGTTGATACAGTGAAAGCCAATTAGCCAACCAGTGAAAGCCCTAATCCACTATTACAGATACTAAGAATCAGTAATCTATTGAAGGTACACCTGTCTGAGCTTGTGGATCTCTAAGTAGAAGGAGGAATTAGTCCTCATCAATTAGGCTTTGTCTTGCATGAGTTAGAAATTGGGAGTATAAGTTTTAAGTATTTATACTGTATTAAGAGCTTGCAAGAAAAACCTCTAACACCTTCTTTCCTTGTCACTTGGTTGTATTAACAATTTGATTTAAACCCAAAGGATGGTGGGCAACCACTCTGATACCACTGTTAAAACTGCAAGTCTTCTGCAAACTATTATACTCTAATTGTTGATGGAAATTACTAAATTTTTGTTTTAGTTTTCTAAGTTTTGTACTTTTTTATGTTTTTGGAATATAAAAGCATTTAACATAAATGATAGAATTAAAAGACTCAACATGAAATAATATAAACAAAGTTGCAACTTTATTGAAACTTCATTCTAAGAAATATACAATAACATGCATACTCCAAATGTAGCAATACAACTGTATTATATATTTTTGATATTGTAGGTGGTTGTAGCAAACCTGATATGGTGCCCTTCCTCTAGCTATGAAGATTTCCTCTCCTCAGAACCCAAAATGCTAGGTGATTTGCCTCTAATGATCACACCTAGGGAACAATATTTGTATGGATGGGATGATAAAGTTGTACAGCCTACAATAAATATGCCCAACAATGCATTGAAACTCTGCCCTATTAATAATCTACTCTTCCCTAATAAGTTGCTTGAAATTCTTGACAAATCTTTCTCTAATTAGAACAAATATGGCCTCAGAGTAATCTTTAGTTAATATATCACAACCTCATAAGTTGATACAATGAAGAATCTACGCTCTCCAATGCCCAAAAAGCTGTAGAATTGCAAAAACCCATGTCTCTATTCTCCAATGCTCATGAATGAATGAAATTGATTAAATTTAAGAGTATTTATAATTCCTCCTTAGGGTTCGATTTCTCATAAAAGACATTAATAACGTTTAAAATGTTATTTCGGTAAGACTTAAGAAAAATATTTATTACTTCATTAAGATTGGCATTCATAATCAATTCCTCACATGCCCCCGTTTTAATGATGAATTGACCCTCAAGTTATAACATTAAGTTTTTTATTAAGGTAAATACATATTTTGAAGGGACCCCGAAACCCTGTACAAAGATTTCTCAAAAGATATTCAAAAAATCCCTCTTTAACAAGACGGATCTAGACCACAGTGAGGGTTTTACAATTGGTTCCCACAACCAAAATGGAACAAAGCATGAAACAACCTTCATGCCAACCCACACTAAAGACAACCAAGAGTAGTGTTTATCTTTAGCACCTTATAACATTAAGTTATAACTTATATTACAACCTTATAATCAATTATTATTATTTAGGCCAATTAAACATTAATAACTTCTCTAATATTCATTATTTCTCAATTTCCTCTGAGCCAAGGAGTCAACCACTACACATTTGACTGCCTTACTAAAAATAGTAAGGGTCCCTCTCAACCAGCCCCTGACTTGCTATAAATAGTAGAAAGATAATACATTTACTAACTAGGTCTCTACCTCAAAGGACCCTCTATTCAATCTCATTAGCCTACGAGTGTCAATTGATAGGCTAATCCTGCTAAATAACTAATGTCTACCTAGGAGGGGACATCATAGTTTTACATATTTATGATAGGTGGATTGTTGTGCCTAACTGATTCAAGACTGGATATCATGCATGCAGTCTATTTGTTGCAAGCTGTCAAGCTAATCCTAAGCAATCTCATGATAAGGCAGTGAAATGAATATTTAAATATTTGAAAGGAACTTTGGATATTTGATTGTGGTATAAAAGGGACAATAATTTCACCTTGAAAGCTTATACAGATGCTTATTAGTCCAAATGTGCTAATGACATAAGTACAAGTGGTGGTGCATTTTTTATAGAAAACATATTGGTCTCTTGGTTAAGCAAGAAGCAGGATTCAGTGACATTGTCTACATAAGAGGTAGAATACATTACAATAGCATCTTGTTGCACTCAATTAATGTGGATGAAGCACACTCTCAGATATATCAAGGTGGTATATGATGAAACAATTCCAATTATGTGTGATAAGACAAGTGTTATTAACATTTTTAAATAATTTGGTGATGTACTAAAGGTCTAAACACATTTCTATGTGGTATCACTTCTTAAAAGAGAAATTTGCAGAGAAGGAAGTCAGATTGGAGTATGTTCCCACAAAAGATTAGATTGCAGGTATTTTCAACATGGAATTGTCAAAAGATACTTTCGAGAATCTCCGAAAGAAGTTAGTGGTTGTTGCCCCTCCTTCAAACTAGATGCATAAGACTGGTTCATCATTAGAGGGGGGACTTAATGTTTATCTTTTGTCTCCTAGATTGATGTGGGTTATGCTCTCAAGGGGCGCAATGAGGGTTATGGTTTTTGGACTGTAGGAAAAGTGTTACAGGGATGAAATATCCCTAATAGGGGAAAATTGCAACTATCAAAAATATTCTCGGAAGGGGGAGAGCTATTTGGAGAAAATGTTAGAGCTTTTAGTGCACCATTTGTCCTTGATGTCAAAAAAATACAGTTAGAGAGAGGAAGAGATCATAAGAGAGTTGCATAAGTGTTACCATTAATCACAAAGGGGAGATTGTTGGAAATTTTCTTTGGGTTGTCATTGATGTCAAACTTCTTGATGTTTATGACTAAGAGATTAATTGTGTTTGTCATTAGTATTTTCATCAATGACAGATGGGGAGATTGTTAGCAATATGTGTTCAATGTTGTCATTGATGTCAACCTAATGGAGACATGTGTTGCATGATGTGTGAAAGTTGATAGAGGTACATTATTGAGTGTCCATATGTTGTTTTGATGTTTGATGGTGATATTAAGTCAATATGTTGTATTTCTAGAAGATGACGGTATGGAAAGATAGAACATGTAGGAAAGAGTATTTGAAGTCCTTATGGGAGAATGCTCTGCATTTCTTCGCATGCTCTGTATAAGATGTTTATGGCTTGTATTTTTTTTTGTGATATATATGTCTATAAACATTGCACTATCATATTTTCAGGTCCCTGATAGTTCAAAAAGTTAAATTTATGATTTGTTGTTTGTTGATAGTAAGGTTAGCTATCAGGATTGCTTAGGACTGGTTCAGATATTTCTTCGCATTACTTTTCATTGGTGTTTATGGGTATGCGGCTTGGTGGACATGCTCAAAAGTTGAGTAGTGTTCTAATTTGGAAATCTTGTCTTGGCTTACTCTGCAAGTGCAGGTATGTTATTTTGTTGTTCAACATCGTTGTTTGTGCTGCTCTCTAGCCAACTGATTCGATTATCTTGATTTAATTATGGTCTTTCAGTCTACATATGCATTGAAGGGTGAGTTAAGAGGTTGTTATGGGTCTTATCATGCAATATTTGGATCCACATTAAGATATGTGCATTGGAGAATGTTTTTGGGTTGAATGGTTAATGTGTTATATTGTTTCGCTATACATTTACATTTGATGTCATTAATGAAGGGTTTTGTGTTGTGTGTGCTTCAATTAGTCAAATTGTGGGAGGTGAGTTATGATGTATTTAGGTCTCCTTTATTTCCTAGGGTGGACAGCATTGAGTGCAAGTGCTTGGCTTCGTGTAAATATTATTTATCTTTACCATGGCTAACCCAGTTGAGGTTTTTGGTGATCAAGTTGCTCTGTGTGTGTGTGTGTGTGCACGCGCGCGTGCGCGTGTGTGTGCGGTTGCGCGTGTGTGCGTGCGTGCGCGTGTGTGGGTGTGTGTGTGCGCGCGCGTGTGTGTGTGGGTGCGTGTGCATGTG
>MU225231.1:1385517-1396393 GCA_018584345.1 Thuja plicata
CAGGAGCTTCCACAGAGATCACAGGAGAAGCAGGACGAGGGCCAGCGTTCCCATCCTTCTCCACGGGAACCGAAACCCTGACCTTTCCCAGATGAGGGTGGGGCGGGACAGCAAGATCACCTGCTGCAGCAAGATCAGCCTCAGCAGCACAGTCAACACCTTCAACCGCCTTCGCAAAGATTCCAGCAGCAGCACCTGACAAGGCCCTCACTCCTGCAGCACCAACAGCCGCGGCAGGAAGAGAACCCTGAGAGCCATTAAGGGTAGAAACCCTAAACGCCATTAGCCGCTCTTCTCTAAAGGGGAGGCCTTCATAATATTAAGTTGATATTAATATATAATATAATTAATTAGTTGCAATAAACATATTATAAACAATAGTAGCAAAAAAACAATAATAGAATATTCAAAATATATTAGAACTAGACAAACGTAAAAAGTTGTCAAAAAATAAAATGTTATGATTGGACAACTAAAATGAAAATATCTCTTACAAAAAGGCAAAAGCCTCACATACTACTGTAGTCACATTCAACCAATAAAATTAGAGATAAATAATTCCTATTACAATATAGAAAATTCAAAATATATTAAAACTATACCAATACAAAAAGTTGCTGAAAAATACAATGATCTGATTGGACAACTAATACAAACAGTAGCATTACAATGAATGCTATAATATCCTGCCTACGGCAGGAACTAATAAGCAATGTGATGTGATAATGGGGCTTCTATAGAAATAAATGAACATGGAGAATGATTAAAAGCTAGAAATCAAAAGATGGCCCAATAAGGAGAAAATCATTTCATCATATTGTGCTTTTATTGTGTATCTGCAATTTTGCTACACAACACTCAATACGACATTATATTAGTAGGTTAACATCCAATGCAACCAAATTCAAACAATTAAGCTACTAAAAGTGTCATATTGCTTCCTACACAAGAAGATCCAATTGAATTACTTAAAAATGCTCTCAGATTAGCACAAATTCAATATGAATAGACAATCCTATGATGGAATATTCAATTAACAATGCTCAAATACATCTAATTAAGCCGAAATGATGTCAATTATGCTTCTATGATGAACTACCTTAGAATGAAAATAGCAGTATGCCTATGCAATGAATGATCTTTATCTCAAAATGAGCATTATCTAGTTGTAATTATGAATCCCCCTCAAATGCCTTGATTGAGCTGGGTTTTATATATTTTCTTTTGGAGGGAAAATTTGAATTTGAATTAGATGGTTGGGATTGATCCATGAGGGATGGTTGAGATTGAACCTTGAGTGATCCGTGTGGGTTTGATCTCATTGGCTTGAGCCAAGTCATTTGTCCTTTTGTGCTTGAGTGGGTAATAGGACATTTGTTTAATTCCATTAATTAATAACTCTAGCCAAGGTATTTTTGAGTTTGATTTAATTAATTGGCTAGGACTAATTAATGAATTAATTCACTCCTCTTTGATGATGAAGCTTTGGTGTTTGATTATTCGATTTCCAATGAAATATATAATTAAATTGATTTGATTCAATTACACAATTGAGACTGGATTTGATGTCTTGCTTCAGACTTGGGGCAATTCAATTGAGATTTAGGCCTCTGATTATACCAGACCAATTTTAGGTGATTACAATATCTAGATATGATGGTGTAAGACATCTCCATCCAACTAGGACATTTAATAGAAAAATATTTCAATATATCTAGATTTGATGGTGTAAGACATCTCCTTGCAACTATGACATCTAAGAGAGAAAAATGACAATGATGTCAAAACACAAGAGATAAACCATTCAAATCAAACAGTCAAAAATTCCAACATAGGTGGAAAGCCTTTTGTTCATACATCCTCATAAATGGTGCAGGTCATTCAATGAAGATCTATCAAATCTTGATAGGAGGTGTAGATTTAGATGAGCATCTACATTTTAAGTGAAGAAAAGAATATAGATTTTCCAATTAGAGATTTTTTTTTAAAAAGTCTTTCTTTTCAAATATTGTAATAAAGCCCTAAATTTAAGATTATCTCGATAGATGCAAGATATCTAGCGAAGATAAATTGACTTATAAAGATGTCTTAATTTATGTAAGTTTGAATATAAATCAACCAGTACGTTACCTATGTAATAAAAAATCTAATAAGCAATTTTAATTACAATGGGAAGTGATTGATAAGAAACCACTCTCAGCTAGCATGGCTTGTGTTGATTGTACAAGAGCTCCACGACTATAAGAAACCAGCCTTTCAAATTTGATTTGATGGGCCAGTGATTGATATGAGAAGCATCATATTGACAACATTTGAGAGGCCCATCCATCACGATATGAAAACAGGTTTTTGATGGGTTTCCTAGAATGGGGACATCTCAAGTGTGATGGAACGAATACATATTCCATACCAACCCCCAAGATCTAGCCCCCATAGAGGACCATACCCAAAATGTCCTTGGAAAAGCAAGAACATTTTTCTCTGGAGAAACGTGCTGAAAAAATCCTCTCATTCCCAATACGGTTTAGAGGGAATTAAAAGACTCCTTAGATAATAGGAAGTTTAGAGCTTCAAAAGTGATAATATTATGAAAAATGTCATGCAGCGTGATGACATCCATGTCCACCCCTAAATCCCAACCTTGATTAATGCTTCTATTATACATTCAAATGATTCAGAAAGTAAATACGATTATCTTAGTGAAGATGCTTGGATTCTAACACATACAATTGCGGTAGAACTTCTTGTAGACTTCTTTGTCGAGTTACACTCTCTAGCCAATCCCTTACTTGGGAACATGTCGAAGCTCATGAGTCCTTGAATGATATTAGAAAACAACCCATTCAAAATTGAGCTAGCATTAGTGCCTTATTTTTATTCATTTGATGAATAATGTTGGTGCCTAAAACTCTCTTTTAAGATGCTGAAATGGCAAGTTTTATTATCCTTGAATACAGCAACCACAGAATAGGCCAGAATTTGCTTAGATTGTTAGTGGCATGGCTGACATTGAGGCATCGAACAATGCAAAAGATGGTCCTATAAAGTCGAATAATAGAGTCTTGGTCAATGGAGCACTCAAGATGCTGAAGCTAGTGGTGAAGGCTTATTAATATTTGTTGTCTCTTCCACCTAGCCAGAGAGCAGTAATCCATTGGAGTTGCATCACATCTACAATGTGAATAAAGAGTTAAATATTACTAGTGGGCACTCTATCAGTAGAATCAGGAGAATCATTAGTGATCAACCAGCAAATCTCAAGGTTCTTGATGGGGATTTTTTGGCACGTGCAAATATATGACAGACTTCTGAAAGCAAACTCTTTATACAACCAAATAATTCCTTCGAACAGAAAATCTATGAACTGGCAATTCTGCGGAAAAAGAGCACTTTCGTCTGTTCATAAGTACTTGATAGCCATAAGCAAGTTATACCTCTCATTTTTCTATACTTAACAACTCTAATTTTTACTTTTCCATCTTTTATCATATGAAATAAGTGGCGAGCTGACATACTAACAAGTTAAGAAAAACTGTCATCATCATTCAAAACAGAATATGATAGGTTACCATAAAACATCACAGGGCACACAATTATATAGGACAGGCCAGAGATTAATTCTTTCTGGCAGTAAATGCATTAGACATGACTAAGGAAAATGTTTTGTTTTACGATAAACCATATCGAAATGGAATACATGTATGGCAAATTTAATAGCCAAGAGGCCAGAAATGGTGCAAATTTAATGAGCAAAAAGATGCAAATTCAAGAATGTTCTTCGTCAAATTGGTTTTCCACCATAAAATGGAAAAAATAAAAGCTAGGAAACCTACGAAAACATTTAACATATTAATTTCAAATAATATTTAATAAAGTGGCATATGAATTATCAAATTGTCTAAACATTATCCAAACTATGGAATGTCAATTGATAAATTTCATCAAAAAGGAACCAGGAAATGTCTCACCCTGATCAATTCCAACGTGCCTCTGATATTGGTCATTCCAATGATCATCGACCTTTACATAGCGTACATAATTGATAAGAAGCATAAAAATAACCCTGAAGACCTGCATACAACTACAGCATATCAGCAACATTTACCCAAAACTCATAAAATATAAGAACAATAAAATTCTCTGGTTGTAAAAAGGAATGAAAATGGTACAAATTATGCCGCAAACCTCTTTGTATTAAAACCCACACCATGAGTTAGAATCTCTTTACAAATCCTAGACATATAAATTTAATGTAACCAAATTTGATTACCCAATATGTTACAAAACTAACAATAGCCAATCAGTTTAGGAAACATTCTCTAAAAATGACCCGTGCTCTTCATGCAGTTGCTGGAATAGATTGCTGGAGCACAGAGACAGCCACAGCTGAATTAATTTCAGAAGTCTACAAGTTTTCAGAGGTACTGATTAATAAAAATTATAAGTATTCCAGTGTCTTGATGAAAAAAATCATCCTGAGACAAAAAAATTGTTGCAGGATCATTCTTTCAGATGTTAAGAGTCATACTGGATGTCCTTATTACATTTTGAAGAGCCTTGTGTAGATGAGGCAAGATATAAGCATCTCAACATGAGGCCATCGAATAGATCATTCTAAAAGCCTTTGAATTGCAAGATTGATGTCAATATTAATTATACCAACTTGCTTTGACCATATACCAACTTTAAACTAACATACAAAATATCTTTATAATAACTAATAAGACATTTTAAGACACTATATGAACAAAATAATAATAACAATTTGACTTCCAATCTGTGATCTTAAATTTTGAAAACTCAACTAAAAGACTCAATTTAATTTTAGGTGATTTAACTTCCAATTCTAACTAGATTGACAAAAATTTATAGCTAACCCGTAATACTCCAGTCTTGACAACTTAAACAACCATGTCTAAGTGCTACAACTCCACTTATCACTACAGATATGTGTGAGTGATTGGACTTTTCTAGTACCTCAGGCCTGACCTTTTGGACTGTCTGGACCATCAACATGATCAATAACTTCTCCTTTCAGAACCCCTATAGCAGCAGCATACTCGAGAGCCAAAGCTGATATTTTCTTTTGAGGACAAATTTGCAGAGGTCCCTAAGTGTGCAAGTAATGGAGAAAATAATTCATCAAACAAATTCACATGAATTTGTTTCTCGCATTTGCAACAATCGATCTCTCATTATATAAAATTGAGTGGCATCGCAAGTCTTCACATTTCGTTTGACTGTTCCAAACTTAACTCCAATTAATTCTCCTTATGAAATCGACAATACAATGTTTAACTGAAGATTTTCATTGCACAGGGAATATGAGCAGATTACTAAATGCTGAATTTCACACCAGCTTCGATTGATAAATCTCAGAAGACTGCACTAGGGATCAAGAGACTCGTGCCAGGAGAAATGAGTGTCATTCCATCATCCAGAAGCCCGTGCTTGAAACAATGAATCCCACTGTTAGCCACCTACAACTCCAACCGCTTATCATCAAGCATGAGACACAAATCTCATCGACAGTCAAAAAATCTAATCGACTTCTATGCAGCTTCCAATTCTTGCTTGCCTGTGCATGTACATCTACTGTCCTCTAGATGTTGCCAACAATTGACTCTTGCCCATTTTGTGTATTTTTCCAGTGTAGCTTTCATTTACTGAAAATAACGGTTCATTTAAGGCATCCAAGAATGCATCTGAACCTTATCTTAATTGTATTCTGTAACTAATTATTAAACCATGCTCTTTTCTGTCAAAATTTCATTCTCCTCGTGCCTTTATCACAGTCTTCAATGTTTGGAATTGAAGAGCAGCTCCCAAAGGATGTTGTTATCATGCACAGGCACATGAGCAGCTCTTCAAACTTCAATCTAACTTTCCTATTTACCGCACATGAGCCCCTTAAGCCAACACAGAGAAAAAAATTGCCTATGAATTCAACACAGCCAGCAACAAAATGGATGCCTCCTATTCTTATACGCAATCTTCACAGGCAACACATAGGCACAATGATCTACATTTTGCTGTGATACCATATAAGAATTTGGGCAAAATAATATAAGCATACAAAATATTTTACAGTAATAATATCTGCTTCTTCATTTTCATTCAAATACAGGTTAGATATTTATAAGATTTCCATGTCCTATTTTATAGGAAACCTCCTATAACAATTTTCCTAAATATAGTGAGTTGT
The DNA here is from genome assembly GCA_018584345.1 of Thuja plicata. Taxonomy (NCBI): domain Eukaryota; kingdom Viridiplantae; phylum Streptophyta; class Pinopsida; order Cupressales; family Cupressaceae; genus Thuja; species Thuja plicata. The sequence goes on from MU225231.1 coordinate 1,391,723, forward strand.
TTTAACAGCTCAAATCCCTACAAATACTCTACGTGAGTTGTATTAACAACTCACTATATTATTCTCACATACAACTACACTATAATATTAAGTTGTTTCTCAACAACTTAATATTTACAAACTTTATTTTATACAATAAAGTTAACTTACACACCCATGCGAATGCTAATTCCTAATAGGAAGCTGATAAATCATGTTAGAGGAATGTAAGAGTATAAATGCTGAATTGTCTCTCTATCTTATTGACTTTAAAATATATGCTAAGTCTCATGGGCCCCTCTAAAATGGGAGCAGCATGAAAACTATATTCTATAATAAGGGTAACCTTATGCTTTGATGTACGGGTGGATACTAAACATTAAAGGAATAAAATATCCTTAAAGGGCATCAAAATTATGTGTAATGAGGTGATTATTGTTGAGGAATATTTCACATTGAATCGTGTATTTTTGTTCATTGGATTGAGAGTTTAGCCTATGCTGTGGCAGCCAGACAAAATAATATTTTGTAATATAGGAGGAATTAAAATGCATGTTAAAAAGGCATATAAGATGTTTGTTGATGTTTATAGCTTCGATCAGATAAAATAATCATAATATTATGAGAAAATAAATAACTGATATATTAATATATATATGATAATAATGGTCATTACTACTATATATATTAATATACATATTTAACATTATCTCTCTATAATATCGAAGTAAATAAACATCATGAATTGATAATATTGTTATTCAGATAAAACAATATATTATTCTAATAAAACAATATATTATTCTACATTATATATGCACAGTAATATATATAATAATAATGATATTATTATATATATCAATATACATATAGAATGTATAATGTATATTATAATTGATAAATTAATATTTCATACTCCTATGCAATACCAATTAGTATCGGTTAATACATTGTCGTCGGTTTGGATAATACCGATTGACATCCGCTTTCTTAATACCGATTGTCATCGGTTTAGTTATGCAATATGTGTCGACCAAATTCTATGCATTCCGATTAATATCGGTTCCTATCAAATATCGATCCGGTGTTTATTGGTTGAAATGTGAGACCGATCGTGTAATGATAGGGTGATGTAATACAAGATCTCCAATGTGTATCGATTTGTATCAGCTAACTTAATGCATGGTTATCGGGCGGTTTAAGTATGCCGATTAGTATTTGAACTGTTAATATATCACCCGCGATTTGTTATCGAGTTAAAAGGATTTGCTATGAAAGGACATGACATTATAGAATCATGTCTCCTCAAGGAGACATGTCTCTATAATGGCATGTCTCACAAATCATATATATATATATGGTCATTGGTTGTTTAAAAAGTGTGAAGCATATACAGCAAACAATGCGAGTCTCACTTATACAATCTACAGAATATTAATATTAACATAAATATATATATCACGTGATTATATATATTACATATATTCAGGTTATATAAGAAAAATTAAAAGCCACATATTTTGATCTAAAATTTAACAATGTTTTATGTCCTCATAAGACCTTGGAGACCAATCAGAGGTCAATGCAATTTATTTATTTAAGTTGGATCCTTCTGTTTCTAGTGTTAGTTCTTACAATTGCTCCATCCAATTTGTGAGTTTCACAAGTAATTTTGGGTATTTTAAAGATTGATCTTTACAATAGTACAAACCTATGTCTGCCCTCTATGGTAGTTGTTGGAACTTTCTCTTCGACTCTGCTTTCTTTTGTGGTGATCTGGGAAACTTCTTGAAAATGTTGTCCTGGCACTTAATGTTGGCACAGGGCCACACACCACAAAAGGTACACAAAATAATGAAACGGAATTTATTCATCAATTGACAAAACAAAGAGTGCAGAAAGCCTATAAATTCATTGCTCTACATGGTAACTTCTGAAAGAGAAACCACCAGAGTTCACAGGAGCCCACGATCTCTGGAGAACCGATTTCCTCCCACACAAAGTAATCATTATGCAATATTTCCAATGAATAATGCAATGGAACCTTGATTATGAGCACATATGATATATCATGTACAATAAGGGAGCCCTTGTATATATAGTAAAGGGTTAGACATAGGACAACAAAAGATTAAGAGGAGTCTTAATGTTATGAGGCACATATTAAATTCCCTAAGTAAACATCACTAGAGTAGTTTTTAAGGTTCTAAATGGAAACTGGATAGGTAGAAAACCTCATTCACACCAACACCTCCCCTTAACTACAACTGAGAGAGAATGAGAAAACATGCAAAGACGAGTTGTGGCTACAAGACCTTATGAGGTACCCACATAAAAAAGAATGCCTAGCAAACAGAGATAAGGGAAAAAACTTATAAGAAAAATTCCCTCCAAAAGATAGAAAACAAGAAAAAGTGAAAAGAAGGAAAGACTCAACATGATATCCCAAGGATTACTTCCATTAACATGATAAAATAGATGTCCCCCCATAGGAGAGAAGAAGAGAGAACATGTAACCCCCCCCCNTGTACCCCCCCCCCCCCTCCACAATGTATTATCTCCTACACTGATGATAGATGTTGAACAAGGGATGTTGAAGATGATCCAAGAATACCAAACAATGTTCTTCCCCTTAGGAAGAAACAAATCCAAAGGTGAAAGTGTTGATGTGAGTTTTGTTCCACTACAACATGCAGAATCAAATACTCAATGTTACGAGATGAAACACCAAACATTCAATCCTCTCTTGATATAAGGTCATCTCTCATGCTAAGCTTGCAAAGTAAGATCATGAAATGACTTCAAGGTTCCTTCTATTGTGGACACTCGCTCAGTTGAAATGATGTGATTTGTTGGTTAATCACTTAGGGGAACTTGCGCTATTCATTCAATGGATTTCAACTCTTGCACTTCTAAAGATGTGGCTTCACAATGTGCAATGAAAATATAGTTTTTCCCTTTCAACTCTTCAACTTCAACTTAAACTTAAGCTTAGCTTTTACTTCTACTTCTAACTAGGAATGCAGGGAAATTATGGATGACTTGGACTCTACCAAGTGAAATCTTTTCAGCGACCTCAACTTCACCTAGTGCAAGCTTCTAAAGATCTCAAATGGTTTTCATATCAACACCTTCTCCTTAATCCAACTTGGAAGTACAAACTAAGGATCCAATGCCAATTGAACTTAAGTGCAATGACTAGCTTACCACACAAGGCTTCCTCACAATCAATAAGGAGGCTAGTGGCCTAGTATACTTGAGTCAAACAAGAAAACATCCACAATTGTTTTCATCCAACTAAGCTACTTCTAACAACATGAAAAGAAATCTACTCCAAGTAAAAGATTGAAGAAACCATGCAATATTCCAAATGTCACATACATTCACCATGAAAGCCAACAATGAAAGAAAGAATAATTTTGGTAGTATGATAGCAACAATTTGATCAAGTCTCCCTTGGCTAACCTACTCTAATCTCCTACTAGCTCTCTAACTTCTAACTCTTCAACTCTAATCTAATGCTAATTCCCCTTTACAAATGAGAAGGCTCTGGCCTTTTATAGGTATTCAATTACAATGAAGGGCCAAGATCGATTGAAGATCAAGGGCCAAGATTAATCCTTACAAACCCTAATTAAGATTGCCAAAATGTCAACCAACTACATGAGGACGCCACATCATGGGCCAATGAGAAAATTACAATGATTTTTCCAACCAATGAGAAAATTCAAATCCATAACAACCAGATAGGGATCAATGACAAGTGGACCAATGAGAAGAGAGCACTTGTAAAAGAAGCCACCCCTTCACCTTGGGAAATGTGCTCCTCATCCTCGTTCCCTTTTCACATTCAATAAACCTAGACATAAACTCATCAAATCGTCTCCATGTGACACTTGGCATGCTTTTATTGATTGAGGAAATGGCCGCCACCTCATCATTCTCATCCAACAACTTGATAAATACCCCTTAACTCGTTGATGAGAAATCATTTGTTACTCCATTTGTGATGGCTCATCCCTCAAATTGCTCCATCTCTTGAAATTTGTCCATCCTTTTGCTTTAGAGTTTCTTCTTGTCTTAGTCTTTTGATCTCAACCTTGTACCTGCTGCTCGAACTCATCTTGGGAACATCCTTCTTGCATTTGATTCATCCAAATCCTAGCCACCTCATCATCTTAGCTTGAGGTCCTGTCTTTGTAATACTCCTAGCTCTTCCTTCCATGCCCAGCCCTGCAACAAACAACACAATTAGGACTGCATTCACTTTAATCAAATCTGATCTCGAAATCAGAGGTTAGAAGTAGCTGGAAAATTAAAATCAAAGCTCATAAAATTGACCGATCTAGGATTGTCATGCCTGTTAAGTGTGTTGATGTGAGTTTTGTATCACTACATAACATATAGGACTAAACACTTGATACAGGATATCAAACGCTCAACCCTCTCTTGAAAAGTATATACTCACGAAGGACGTGAGGAAACACTCCAAGGTTCTTTACACCTGTGGATCCTAACTCAGTTATAATGATGTGATTTGCTGGTAATCACGTCGGCGGGCTTACGTTGTTCACTCAAGGACATCGGATTCTGGCTATGATGGTGATGGGACTTAGCTTTTCAATGTATATTCAACTGATTCCTTCTCCTTAATTTCACTTCCAACTTCACTCATCTAACTCCCACTATCAA
>MU225231.1:1418279-1429314 GCA_018584345.1 Thuja plicata
ATAACAGATCATGGCACATCCATGAATGATATCAAGTCAGCATGATATCAACATTACAAGATCGTCATCTTATAATGTTTGAATACAAGTGTTCATTTCCAAAAGATTGTCACCTTTTAGAGATGAACACAGGGGGTAGAGCCCATAAAGTCATATATCAACACATATGACAAAAGAAGTTCACACATTAAACATCTTATATATATATATATCAGTAAAGATTACAATGCAAATTACAATTCAATCATACCAAGACCTTTCCTGAAGTGTTCAACTTTCAGTCTGGCAAGTGGCTTGGTTAGTATATCTGTTGTCTGATCTCCTATACTAATATATTCCAACTGAATCACATTCCTATCCACCATGTCTCTCACATAATGATAAGGAATCTCTATATGCTTGGATCTATCGTGAAATACCGGATTCACAGAAAGTTTTATGCAACTCTAATTATCACAATGGATGACTGTAGGTTTCAAGGGCTTACCGAATAATCCCACAAGCAGTTTCTTGAGCCATACTGCTTCTCTTGCTGCTATAGAGGCTACAATGTATTCAACCTCTGTAGAACTCTGAGCCACTGAAGACTGTTTCCTGCACATCCAAGATATCATGGCGGATCCCAAACTGAAGCAGGAACCTGAGGTGTTTTTTCTATCAGAATTTTTGAATCCATGTAGATTCAAGTCAACTTTCTTATATTTGAGTCCATAATTTAGAGTACCTTGAAGATATCTCATAATATGCTTCACAGCCATAAGATGTATCTCCTTAGGCTCACACATAAACTGACTCAAGACATTTACTGCATAACAAATATCCGGTCTAGTATTAACCAGATACATCAAAGATCCCATTATCTGCCTGTAGAGGGTAGGATCTGTAAACAGAGAATCTATTGCTGCCTCCTTTAGTTTATGAAGGTTTGTTTCCATGAGAGAAGACATGGGTCTGTAATTCATCATACCAAATCTCTTCAGTATGTCCAAGGTGTACTTTCCTTGATTAAGCACAATGTTGACTGAGTTCTGCCAAACTTCCAATCCAAGGAAGTAATGTAGAAGGCCTAAATCCTTCATTTCAAACTCTTTAGCAAGGTCCTTTTTACATTGATCAATAAGGTGATCTTCTCCTGTGATTAACAAATCATCAACATACAAGATTAATATTAACATATCACCTTTGCTTTGCTTGAAGTATAGATTTGGATGTGCACCATTCTTAGAAAATCCCAATTCCATATGATAGCTATCGATTCTCTCATACCATGCCCTGGGGGCCTGTTTAAGTCCATAGAGAGCTTTCTTCAATCTGCACACATGAGATTATGCAGTGTAAATCTCAAATCCTTCTGGTTGGTCTAAGTAGACTTCTTCCTCTATTTTCTCATTTAGGAATGCAGTCTTTACATCCATCTAATGAACTTTCCATCCTTTGGCTGGTGCGATGGCTAGAACTGCTCTAACTGAGGTATATCTGGCAACAGGTGCAAAAGTTTCCTCATAATCAATTCCTTCTTTCTGTGAGAAACCTCTGGCAACAATCTGGTTTTATGTTTCTCTATACTACTATCTGCAGCATACTTGATTTTGAATAGCCACTGGGATGAAACAATAGATTTTTCCTTTGGCCTTGGAACAACTTCCCAAACATCATTTTTTAAGATGGATTGGTATTCTTATGTCATGGCATCCTTCCATACTTGGTGTTTGAGGGCTTCTGATGCATTAGAAGGTTTAGACTTAAAGAGATTATTCATTAAAGCCACATCCCTGAAGGAGCTGCAAAGTTCTTTGCTTCTTCCATTGTTTTGGTGGCCCAAAGTGGTCTTTTCTTAAGATTATCTTGAGGTGATTTTTGCACTTCATTTTCATCCTCTTCAGGATACTCCTTCTGAAACTCAAGAGCAAGATCCTCTTCTAGGTCTGAAGGTGGAGTGTTACTTTCTAACTCAATAGAATTTCTAGCCCTTTTAAAAGCTAGGTCTTCCTCAAATATTACATCTCTACTGAGTTCAATATTGCTATGTCCAGGTACAAATACTCTATAGGCTTTAGAAGTTTCACTATACCCAACAAATATTCCTTTTCTTCAAGAAGGTTCTAGTTTTGTTCTTTTCTCTTTAGGTATAAGAAAATAAATAGGGCATTCGAATATCCTTGGGTAATATTTGGTTTTATACCTGTGAAAACTTCTTCAGGAGTTTTGTCTTCAATATGGGAGTGAGGACATCTATTTTGTATGTATACAGCAGTCTTGGAGGCTTTTGCCCAAAGATAGGTTTCTAAATTTTGATCAAGGAGCATGGCTTTAGCTGCTTCTACAATAGTTCTATTTTTCCTCTCAGCAACCTCATTTTGTTGAGGGTTGTAAGGAACAGTGAGCTCCCTCTTAATCCCAACTTCTTTGCAAAATTCTCTAAAAATATCAGAGGTGTATTCCCTCCCATTATCAGTTCTTAGGGTTTTTATTTTCTTCCCAGAGGAGTTTTCAGAGAAGGATTTGAATTCCTTAAATTTCCTGAGGATCTCTTCTGATTCTTTACATTTGAGGAAGTAGATCCAGGTTTTTCTGGAGAAGTCATCAACAAATATTACATAATATAGAAACCCTCCTACAAAAGATACAGACATGGGTCCACATAGGTCAGAGTGAACTAGTTCTAGGACATTACTTGTTTTACTAGAACTACTTTGAAAAGAACTCTTAGTATTTTTGCCTAGGGCACACCCCTTACATGTACCTGAATGATATTGCTTTAACTTAGGTGAGCCAATGACTAACTTTTCCATGGAAGATAAGGCACGAAAGTTTACATGTCCTAATCTTCTATGCCATATGTCATTAGAGTCTGCAATTTCATGAATTAGGGCAAGACTAGGTTCAGTGCATACCTCATACAAGCAACATTTTCTATGCCCTATGGTTATAGCTTTCTTGATAGAAGAATTCTTTGGCCATGCCAACACCTTGCTATCCATGAAGGTTACGCTATGCCCATTATCCTCAAGTGCAGATATGGAGACTAGGTTCCTCTTGATGCCTGGAACAAACAGAACTTCGGTGAGTTGGATAGACATGTTTGACTTCAACTTAATGGTGCAGGTTCCAACACCTTTTACTGGATGTGCAGAGTCGTCTCCAATGGTTACCTCTTCATCAATTTCTTCTATTATAGAGTCCAATAGTTCTCTATACCCAGTGATGTGTCTTGATGACCCATTGTCTATGATCCAAGTATTTGATTTGTTGGATACTTGATTAGAGAGAGCAAAGTAGAATACATGTTTCTCTGAATCGTGCTCCTTTTTATTTCTTTTCACTTTGGCAAATGTAGCTAGTTGTTTAATTCTATCTGGACATCTAGCTGCATAATGCCCATATTGATCACATCTAAAACATTGAATGTGAGAAGCATCTTTCTTAGATGACCCCTTTTCATGATGGTCCTTCCTCTTCTTAAAGTGTTTCTTCTTGCCTTTCTTGTGAGAGTTTACATTTAACACATGAAGATCTTCATCTATGCTCTTTTGTTTGATCCCTTTCTTGTTTTGTCTTGACTCTTCCTTAAGACAATCTAACCTTAGTCGATCAAAGTTTGGATATTTAGACCTTGCACTAATGCCTTGAACAAAAGTCTCCCAAGTGTTTGGTAGGCCATCTAGTGCAATGAGTATCAATTCTTTACTCTAAATTACATATCCAAGTACCGCCAATTCATCCCTTAGAGTGGATATTCTCATAAAGTATGCATTGATGGATTCTCCTTTGTTCATACTTATATGATTAATTTCCCTCTTTAGGGCTAGGGTTCTGCTAGCATTGTTTATCTCATATCTGCTTTCAAATGATTTAAACATATGATAGGCAGTCTCATATTTTGTCAAGATCGGCACTATATGATCTCTAACACCATCAACTATGATCTTCATAGCTTTTTCATTTCCTTCAATCCAAATGGATTTCTCAGGATCATTATCCGGCTCTACTTTTTCCTCTTTTATGAATGACTTGACTTTATTTTGTTTCAGGATCATTTTAATTCTGAATTTCCATGATGAGAAATTGTTTCCTCCTTCATGCCTATCCTCAAATCTGATAGCGCTTGCCATAGAAATGTGATGTATCATAATTGAAATTGAATTTCTCAAGTTTGAGAGCTTCTTGGATCTTCCTTTACCAGAGCTCTGATACCATGTTAAATCAAGGCAAACTTATTATTCAAATTTCAATTAATCTTTTATATATATATATATATATATATTCTAACAATATTAATGTTATTTGCAGGAGTAGAATAACTGAATGTATGTAATTGTAATGAACTGAAAGTTGACTATTTCAAACTGTAATCCAGAAATATATAAATCTGTGTCGCTGCTTTAATACTCAGCACTTATCGATTTCGGTGCTTGTATTAAACAGATCGAGCAATATAAATATGGATGCATGTTAATGATGAGTCACGTCTATGATAGACGTGACTCCTTGAGGAGTCAAGCCTATCATAGGTGTGACTAATCGTCGCATCCTTTGAAATACAAAGCTTTGAAACTTCTTAGTAATCGGGTCGATTACCGATTACAATATCAATTACGATCCATTAGATACCGGGTTGATACCGATTCCAATACTAATTATGATTCATTAGTTATTGGATTTAATTCAATCATAAAGAGAATATAGAGCACGATAGAAATCATATATATTAATATATATATAAGATGATACTAATAATTATCATTATATATATATATGTCTCTTTAATCTGATCGATGATATATGCTTCAGTATTATGAATTTCTCTAATTGATATATGCATTAGTAATATGAATTTATTTGATCGTGGCTATATGCAACAACAATCTTCATGATTTTTGTTTTGTATTGGGTTGTCTATATCAGAATCAAGCAAAGGAATATTAATGTTTGTGGTGATAAAACCAGCGAAATAGTTTTTGATTATTCCTATCGAACATACTTCAGTTTATATTAAATAAACATTGCTCGTATATCGTGCAGTGTCTATGAATAAGTCATTTGCAATTGTACCGGTTGTATAGTTAGTTTAACCATTTTGATTGGTTGGCAGTAGTTACAACCGACCTATAATTATCAAACCAATATAAGCAGATTGGGGTTCGATGGAAAATAGTGTGGGAGAGATGTATGTAAGAATTGGTAATTGCTGATTATAAAAACCATACTATGAAAGCTCGATGAAAATGTTCTGAATGTGTTTTATGAGGAGTGCAGTAGTGTGAAGAATTGTTGATGAAGAATTTGATTAGAAGATTTTGATGAGACTGAAAGAAGTGTGTGCAGAGACCTGAGAGTATATCTTCTGTGATCAGGTATAGCAATTATTTTCTTCTAAGACTATTCTGAGTTTGTGTAGGAAAGATCTTGAAGGGTGCTGATAACAGACATACTCTAGATGTTCTTTTGCAAGTGTTTAATGGTAAGACAGCAGAATTCAGTTTTCATTTGCAAATTCCTGATACAGTTGACAGCATTCAGTTTTATGAAGTTTACTTGCAGATTTTTATTACCAAAAGAACAATACTGCACAGAGTATTTGAAGGTTGACAATATTCAGATTGTAATAATTGGTTCACATATATGATAATTCTGTTATTGTAAAGTGTAAAACTTTTGAGACTAAAATCAGTTATAGTGTGTAATTGTGAATGGTGCTGGGTTGGTGCCCAGGCTATTGAGTGGGTGCTCATATCTGAAGAGTTAGTGCTCTTATAATAGGGGCTTGGTGACTCCATAGGGTTGGTGCCTTTAAAACATTGTAATCAAGATTCTTTGTGAGGCTGGATTAGGACAATTGATCCTAGCAGCATTTCTCACCGTGGTTCTTCCCATCCTGGGTTTCCACGTATTTCTTGTGCATTGTGTGGTTGCACTTCTTTTTTATTTCAGTTTCAAGCTGCATTCCTTTCAGTTTTAAGTTTGATAAACTTCATTTAAAGTTTGATTGATTATGGATTTAAGTTTTATCTCTTCTACTGATTCTCCGCCAGCAAAAGAATTATGTTCTACACAATTGAGTAGTAGGATTGACGGATTACTTTGTTCATGGTGAAGCAAAATGTTGCCGGTGGCAATTATGCAATGTTACCCCAACTTTTTGGGACGGGTACAGCAAGGGATAGGGGGATGAGTTTCTGGGACGACAATTTTTTTTGCCAATTTTGGGGACAGCTAGGGGATGGCTATATAAAAATAGGATAAATTAAAATATGTAGAGAAATATAAAATATTCACATGAAAACATGGATAAAGCATGCACTTATACATAAAATAAACCTTAAAATATAAGAATTAGCAGAATTCATATGCCAAATTTGTGTTACTTTGAGAGTCAAAGTCAAATTTCTTCTAGAAGTCAAAGTCAAAGTCCCTAGGCGTCCTCTATCCCCACAACGTTTCTAGGAAGGGGATGGCTTAAAAATACAGGGGACGCATCCCCACGTAACACTGCAATTATGTTATTTGTATGGTTTATTTGCTATGTTACCCGGGGACGCATTTCCGGCAAAAATTGACCCGTCCCCGTTTCTAGGACGTCCCAAAAACTCAGAAACTTCCGAAAACCTTTCCCTTGGCTGTCCCTTGATTTTCACTCTCATGTGAAGTCTAAAGTTAAATTATTTAACACAAACATTATATGTTAAGGTTCTATAATTTATATAAGCATGCGTTATCCATGTTTTTATATGAATATTTAAAATTTCCCTATTTTTTATATAGTTGTTCCCACTGTTGTCCCCTGCTGTCCCCTGCTCCGAGAAAAAAAAATCCGTCCCAGAAACCCGTTTCCCCGTCCCCACGTCCCCCCGTCCCTGAAACCTGGGGTAACATAGTTTATTTGTGAGTTGATTTGATGGTGGTTATGGTTTTCTTGATTTGATTCAAAAAGTTGAGAGATTATATCTTGTAGTAGATTTAAATTGACATTTTTTGTATCCCGCATAGTTGGAAGACTCGGCGGTCTCGCCACAGACTTGCCAAGACTCGCGATTCTTGTGGATTGTTGAGTCAACTTGCCAGTGACTAGTGAGCCAAGTCCGGATGAGTCCATCGGTAGAGACTCCCGAGTCACTGTGAAAGACTCGCCAAGTTTGGAGTCAAGATTCGCAAGTGCTTGAGAAAGACTCGCCAGCTGCTGAAGATGTGCAATCAACATTAAAACACATTTTTTTGTTTTTTGCTCATTCTAAGCACTCATTTTTGCTCAAAACAAGTCTAAGGTGTGGAGTAGGGTTTGGAGAAGGTGAGAAAATGAGATCAAAGTGGCAAAAGAGAGCTAGGTAAGTGGTTTTTGTTCTCTTTTTTTTTTCATTTTCATCGATTGAAAATCAAAAAAATCTTCAAAAAGAAGGGGATATGCTAGCAAAAAAAATTCTATTTCTCTTCCTAACTTATTTCCTTGTATTTTTAGTTTGTTTTTTAATACTATTTTTTCCAAATGATTAATTATCATTTTTTTTGTTGATTTTTCACAAGACCTGATTTTTTTATTGTTTCATGTTAAAACAGCAATGCCAAGTTCAACTCCAACTCCTACGGAAAACCCAAAAAGATCAAAAGACAAAGCATGAAAGTATGAGATATGGGAAGATAAAAAGGGAGAGGTCACTTGCACAAAATGTGGTAAATGGATGTCAAGTGGAATCAATAGATTAAAATATCATATTGCAAAAATACCTAGACAAAATGTGGAGATATGCCCTGCATCAACTCGAAAGATGGTTAGAGAGATGAAGGCCCTTCTTGTTGAGTTTGATATGATAAAAGAAGAAAGGCAAAAAATAAAACAAGTCATGACAGCAGCAATGAATCCAAATGTGTCCACTTCGAGTCCCCATGGTGGTCGAAGTCCAACTTTCCATCAACTACATTCATCTATTAGTGACAATGAGGCTGAGGCTAGTCAAACTCCTCTTTCATCAAACCTAAATTACTTCGTTCCATGCAATGTTTCAGGAGGACAACCTTCAATTGATGGTACAGGATGGAATTAAGAAAAACATGAGCAAGCTAGGATGGTAGCAGCAAATTTTTGGTACTACGATAATTTACGTTTCAATGCGGCGAACAGCCTATATTGGGAAGGTTTTCTTAATGCATTTACAATTTCAGACAAGGGGTTTAAGACCCCAATAGCTAAAGACTTCAGTTGGCCATTGCTAGATAAAGATAAAGATAAATGTATTAATGTCCAACCAAAGACCACAAAGGGTCAAAGGGACTGCCAAGAACAACAAGAAAATCCAGCCCGCAAAAGGGAAACCAAATGGTGCCCAAAGAAAGAAGCAACAACAATTGAAACAAAAACCAAAACAACAAGAGGGCTCTAAAAGGAAAAGCCCCTCTAGAGCATCGCTAAGGGTTCTGAAAAACCGTGAAGAACCTCAAGACGGAGGGATAATCAATAGGACCAGCCGAAACCTTGGCCCGCTTCGGAGTGATCTTGGAAGAGGAAAGTTGCTACTGATAGGAGCCTATCCTGGGCCTCACAGATCTGGAACAAGGGACGGAGCCAAGCTAATGCTTGGTGTTGCGCGTTGTGTGGGGCCCTGTGAAGAAGGAAGTGATGAGCTGACAAGGTAGGTGCATTGCACGATGTCGAATCTGGAGTGTAAGGCTCCTAAGCCTTGTAGCTTCCTGGAGATAAAGTGCAAGACACCTCTGGTCTCTAAATTTGAAGAAGGGGAGCGACCTCGCCTCCCTGAAGAGGCAGTAAAACGTCCCTTTGATCTCGTAGTATAAAGGGCAACAGAATATAAAGTGCTCCTCCGACTCCAGCTCCCCAATGCCACAAAGCTAACAAACCCTATGCGCTCTGTCAATATGGTCGGCAATCTCGCACTAAAGCCAATGTGAACCTGATCTGAAAGAACCAAGAGTGATCAGGAGGGAATGTGACCAGTGGTGGGATAAGTAGGAAGGGCGGACAATGAGTCTATCCTTCAACTCCAGAAATTTCTCCACATAAACGGCCATCTTAGCACAAAGGACCCCATGGGGGTTGACCCAAATGGTGTGAATGAACTACATGTATGTCATCTTCAATGTGCCTATTCAACTCCTGCCACGGAGGAAGAAGATAGGGAGGGGCATCAAGAGAATACTGGAAGGGAGGGAGGCGATCTATCTCAATCCCAATGGACCCAAGAAGGGTCAAAGGCTCAACGAACCAACCACGAGCCCGACAAAAAGATACAAAAAAAAAGATACAATAGAAGTAGCGATGGACTCCAAAGAGCAGTAGGCAAGGTAAGGATAGTTGTGATGCCTATCACTCAAATCAGCAAAGCCTCGAAGGCGGTGAAGGTACCAGACCACATAAAAGATGACCTCAAGCCTGACGGGAAGGGCCCCAAACTCCACAAGAATAATGTTGTGCAGGATGGATTGCTTGCACCGGATGATGTGCCAAAGGAGAATCTGAACCCGTTTGGCAGAAGCCCAATCAAAATCCAGCAATGAAGGACCCCACACCACCGAACCATAGAGAACAGTAGGTCTAATAAGTGTATCCATAAGTATAAACTTGGACAGAGTGTCCTGGAAATGGTGCCTAAAACACTGGCACTCAAGAACAATAAACGAACCATACCCCTTTTTATGTGGCTGAAGAGCAGGTCTCAAAGTAAAGCGAGGGTTGGAGAACTTGACCCCCAGATATGTGTATGTGGAAGAAATCTCCACCTTCAGGCCTCTGAAGAAGAAATGGAGATGAGAAGTCTTAAGAGCATTGAAGACCATTACCTTGGTCTTCCCCAAATTAACAGTCAAGTGTCATAAATCACAATAGGACACAAAACTATCCAATTGTCTTTGCAAACCCTCCGAGGAGGAGGCCAAAAGAACATCATCTGCAAAGAGTAAAATAGAGATCAAAACCTGGTGAAGAAGGCAACCGTCCCCCGGAAGAGTATGGTCCTAAAGACCTCTCAAGCTCGTCAATGTAGATACAAAAGAGAGTAGGCGATAAGGGGCAACCCTGCTTAACCCCAATAGTGCTCCTAACGAAGTCCGAGAACCTCGAGGTCTTGAGGTGGCCCAAAACCATCTCATAGAGTCTCATGATAGCTGCAAGAAGAGCCTCTGAGATACCAATATCTTGAAGCCTCTGAAAAAGGGCTTTGTGAAAGTCCACAAAGCAACAGTATACCTTCGAGGAGCAAAGGCCCACCTCCTCGATAATGCCCCGAAGAGTCAGTATATGATCCATAGTCTGATAGTCAGGTCTAAAACTGGCTTGCCCCTTGGCCCAGATGTAACGGTGATCCAACTCTCAAGAGAGAAGAATATGGAGAACTGTGGCATACAACTTGGAGAAGGTGTGCCCAACCATGATGGTCCTGTAATTATTGGGGTCCGAAGCAGGGCCCCCTTGTGGATCGGATGGATAATGTGAAGTGATCAAGGAGGGAAACCCGTGTGAACAACATGGTTGAAGAGATCAGCCAAGTAGGAACCAAGAATTATAAAGCCGAGTTTGAAGAACTCGGCTTGAAAGCCCTCCTCAGTTGCTGCCCTATTAAAACTCATGGCTTTGACAACCTATTTGATGGTGGTGTATGTGAAGAGGTGACAATGAGGGGGGGAGTGAGCTAGATGGGGTGTTGACCTGGGATATCATAGAGCGCAAAGGTATGAGAGATCAGTAAGATGTGGTTGAGCTCGGAGGGAAGGTGGGTGTGACAAGGAAAAGGGTATGCCAAAAGGACTTGGGGGAGCTGCGGAGGGAGACCCAAAGGATACGTCTGCGCTAGGAAATGAAAAGGCTTTTCTTATGACAGAGGAGATGGCGGTAGGAGGCCTTCAGGGAGGTGTAAGAAGGGTGGTGGATCATGAAAGGCAACCGCAGGGTTCGATGAGAGGCCTTACAGTCTTCATTGTACCATTTGTTCATAGGGCATGCATTCTTGGATCTGGGTGGGGGGACCTTGGGGTGGGGAAATGAGGGAAGGAAGACAAGGCGGCCTACCAGATGGTCGTGGACAGATAGGAG
>MU225231.1:1429449-1450825 GCA_018584345.1 Thuja plicata
GGGGATAGAGAGGTGAAGTAGAGCATGGTCAGCAATGGGGGGAGGTAATGGAGAAGTGGCTAATGGAAGGGATGAAGGAATGGAGAGAGTGTAATCCATCATGCTAGCACTAGCATCATGAGGCCTGCATGTGAAGAAGTAAGAATCAGAGAAATAGGATAATCCATTAAGGACCACCAAACCCAAAGACTCACCGAGCTATAAAAGATGTTTGCCATACTTGGTCAAGGGACAACTTGCATCCTCTAATAACTTGTGAAGCCCAATAGAAGCCAAATCCAGGTCCTTAATACACAAAGAGTCTTCCACCCGGTCATGGAGGGGGGAGTGTAAAATCTAGATCCTAGCATTGAAGTCCCCCGGGAGGACTTCCCCAATCGTAGAAAACTGGGTGATGTTGTCATATAAATCCCAGAAGGCGTCCCCATCAGGTCCATTGTAAATAGCATAGGGGGATGATGTCAGTAGAAAGTAGCAAACCCTGAAGTAGATGTCTCTGGCACAGGGGTAGTGCGACATAGCCAGACCCGCATGAATCTAGTGTGGGCCTCTGACAAGATGACTGAATCCAAACCGGGGAGACGGACACTCGCAAGGCAAGCTACCCAACCAAACCCTCAGACCCCGTCAGAGCTCCTAGCCTCATTCTTGAAGGCTAGCATACAGTGAAAACCTGCAAAAGTGCGAAGGGGGCGTATCAGGCTCTCGTGTGTCTTTGTGAGAAAGAGCAAGTCTGAGGAATCCAAAGCATCCTAAAGGACACCAGGTGAGGACCAAACTGAACCATTGCAATTCCAACAATTAACTTGTAATGCATGTATCTCATGAACCCCGCCCCTACAATCTAGATCCTGGCATTGAAGTCCCCCAGGAGGACTTCCCCAATCGTAGAAAATTGGGGGATGTTGTCATATAAATCCAAGAAGGGGTCCCCATCAGGTCCACTGTGAATAGCGTATGGGGATGATGTCGGTGGAAAGTAGCAAACCCCAAAGTAGATGTCTTTGGCACGAGGGGTAGTACAACATAGCCAGACCCACATAAATCTAGTGTGGGTGTCTGACAAGATGACTAAAACCTAACCACGGAGACAGTCACTTGCAAGGCAAGCTACCCCACCACACCCACAGACCCCACTAGAGCTCCTAGACTCATTCCTGAAGGTTGACATCCAATATAAACCTGCAATAGTGGGAAGGGGGCGTATCGGGCTCTAGTGTATCTCTATGAGAAAGAGCAAGTATGAGGAATCCAAAGCATCTTGAAGGAGACCAAGCAAGGACCAAACTGAACCATTGCAATTCCAACAATGAACCTGTAATGCATGTATCTCCTAAACCTCCCCCGCAGCCCGGTCCCTGGAGCATCATTTAGCAACAGTCGCTGCAAGTTTGGTCTCCCAACTAGGAGGAAAGTTGTCCCTAATAACTGCTTTAAGATTCCTAATCACAACCCACTTGTCGTCATGTCATGCAGCAACAATAAGTGCTCTAGCCTATTTAAGTTATGTGGTCTAGGATTTAGTAAGGTCCTCATCAAGGAAAATCTTCGAAGGTAGAGGGAAGAGTTTCCTACATGCTTTGAGCACACATAATCTATCCAAGGAATTGAGAAATTGTAGAAACAGGGTAGAGTCATAACCAACTCAGGCCCTCTCAAGAGAAATATCCGATCAAGTTGATCGCAAAGAGATGTGTAAGCAGCATCTAAAGGATTGGCAGTGATGGACGGGAGACCACGGACCTTCAAGTTAAGTTCCCTTGCTCTTCTAAATCGTTCCTCTACAAGTTTAGAGTGAACCAATGCTTCCACACCAGCAAGAGGAGTATCATCATTACTGCAAACAGATGCCCACGATTTTAACTACTTATCAGACTCGGACTTAAAAGAGTCCTACTTGTTGTCAAGCTCAGTCTGTTTGGCTTGTAAGTCAACAATAGCTAGGTTAACAGCCCATGTTTTGTGAGAAGATGACAGATATCGTTGTTGTTTGTTGTGACAGACACGAGTTTGTTTGATATGTCGAGGACTGAGACCTTCAAAAGTTTATTCTCAGCCTCCAGCTTACATACCTGATCCAACAAGTCTACCAGTGTTAAATCATTAGATTTCCTTTGATAAGTCTGCAGAGGAGTGAGCGACGAGGGAGAGGGATCAGGGGGATTAATCATTGATGTGTCCATGCGTGTCTGTAGTAAACCTCAGAAGACTAGAGACTGACCACCCCCTAAAACATACGTTGATTGCTAGTTATTGGTAAAAACTGTCAAATCATTAGGTTTCCAATGAAAAGTGTAAAGTGTCTGAGAACTGGTTAGAAGTTTTTGCAACAATAATGGTCTGCTTGATCAGAGACAGAATCAGAGCAGAGGGTAGGTGTAAATAGCAGAGGAAGATCTATCACTGCTAAGAAGACACAACAGTGACAACAAGAAAAACCCTAGTTGGATCACTGCAGACGACAGAAGAGAGTCTGCGCAACAACAGTGTTCCTCTGTTCTCAAGGCAGACAAATCATGTTCTCGTCAAATTGCTCCTCAGATCGTGTTCTCCTCAAATTGCTCCTCAGACAGGAGATCACCTTGCTCCTCAGATCGTGTTCTTAAATTGCTCCTCAGTCAAGAGATCACCTTGCTCCTCAGATCATGTTCTCAAATTGCTCCTCAAACAGGAGATCACCTTGCTCCTCAGATTGTCAAATTGCTCCTTATATCGACAAATTTTGCTCAGATAATCAAATTGCTCCTCAGACTGACTAATCGTTTTCTTGCGCAGAGTAGACGGCCATCATCGTCGTGGTCTTGGAAAACATATCGCGTGGTTATTACTTCATGGTAAAACACTTAGAGAGACCCCGTTGCATACAAATCGTGTTCTCCTCAGACAAATCTGTGTTCTCAGACAGATTGTGTTCTCCTCAGATTGTGTACTCCTTAGACAAAAGTTCTCAACCGACAGATGTTCTCCTCAGACAGATCGTGTTCTCACGTCGAGTAGAGGACCTAGAAGCTCGCAGCAGTGAGGATCGCCTTCATCATCGTCGTCAAACACAAACATATCATGTTCTTGATCTTCGTCATTGTCAAATGCAGTCAGATTGTCGTCGTCGTCAAACACAGACAAATCGTCGTCGTCGTTCAGATGGCGGCAATACTTGTCGTTGTCGTCGTCCAAATGATCATCCAGAGAGTTCTTCGTCCAACAACTTCTTCATCCAGAGATTGCTTTGTCGAGATGATTTCTTCGTCCAGAGATATCTTCATCCAGATTATTTCTTCGTCCAAATGATTTCTTCATCCAAATGATTTCTTCATCCAGAGCATTTACATGTATTTTACCTTAAAAATGAGGATATGTATATTCATTTGTACTTTATATGCATATGGCCTCTAAATCATCTATGTGGCACTATGGATGATGAGTTTGATGTGATTGAACTAAGTGCAAGAGTTGGGAAAACTGATCAATGGTCCTTACCTCTCATGTATTTGTTGTTCCAAAAATTCACAAGTTGTGGTTGATGAGCTAAAAAAAAAAATTCACAAGTTGTGGTTGATGATCCAAAAAGATTTTAAAGGAGAAATGGATGCAGCATCTTATCGGGTGGATAGACAGATGGACAGAAAAGGACTTTTCTCAACTTCTTAGTGGTTTCTAATGGTCCAATGATATTCCTTTAGTCTATTCATGCCTCACATGAAATCAAAAATGTTGAGACTTTGTAAAATTTATTAGATGGGGTGATCCCGGAGATTGGAGTTGAGAATGTTGTCCAAATTATCATGGACAATGTAACTGCATATGTAGTTGCAGGTAGAATGATTATGGAGAGGCATCCTACAATTACATGGAGTCCTTGTGTTGCACATTGCTTGGACTTGTCGTTAGAGGATATTGGGAAGATTGGATGGGTGAAAAGGGTGGTTGAAGATGCTAAAAATGTCACCAAATTCATCTAAAACCATACTTGGGTCCTTTCTTTGATGAGAAAATGCACAAATGCCAAGGACCTTGTGTGACCAAGAGTGACACGATTTACTAGCCACTTCCTCACATTGCAAAGCATTATTGGTGTCATTCCTCATCTTAAGCAAATGTTTGTGTGTGATGCTTGGTTGGAGTTTGCATTCTCCAAAAGAGTTGGGGTGGAGAAAATTGTAAAAAATGTTTTTGATGAAACATTCAACAAAAGTGCAAGGAATTCATCAAGGTAAGCAACAAACACAAATATAAACTTTATACAAAATAATCTATTTGTTCTTTGTTTTTACTCGTTAATTTTGTAATAATTTAAAATTTCTTTCCACTTTTTAAGGTGGCAAAACCTTTGGTAAGGGTTCTTCATATGATGGATGGAGAGGGCATGCCAATGAGTTTCATTTATGAGGCCATGGATAGGGCCAAAGAGGCCATTTCACATTATTATGGCAGAAATAAAAGAAAATATGAAATCCTTTGGCACATCATTGATTGTAGATGGACAAACCAACTCCACCAACCAATACATGCCTTGGCCTACTTCTTGAACCCGAAGTTCTACTTCTCTAATTCATTTAGGGCTTATGAGGAGGTCATGGTAGGTGTTGGTGCATGCATTGATAAGATGGCACTTGATCATGAGTTGAGAGACAAGGTTCTTGATGAGTTGGCGGTGAGATTTTCTATAGCTTATTTATGAATTTGAAAATGTTCATTGTTGAGTTTGACTATCTAGAAACATCCATTTTACATACATAGTAACTAATTTTCTATTTCTGATTTATCATTTACTTTTTTTCATTCAAGGTCTACAAAGGTGCAGAGGGGAGACTCTTCTCTTCACAACAAGCAATTGACAGGAGAGAAAAACCACAACTAGGTAAAAAAAATTAGTTCAATACTACAAGAAAAAATTACAATAAAAAAATTAGTTCAATACTACAAGAAAAAATTAGAAACTTAATTGTTACAATTTTTACTCAATTCTAATGTTTCTAAATGATTTTTTGTAGATTTATGGTGGGATAATTATGGTGTTGGCACGCCTAATCTTCAAAAGATAGCCATGTGTGTTTTAACCCAGCCATGTAGTGCTTCTAGGTGTGAACGTAATTGGAGTTTATTTGAGAACATTCACACAAAGAAGAGAAGTAGGTTGACCAAGAAATGCCTCAATGATCTTGTCTTTGATTGGTACAACCTTCGCCTTTGAACTAGAAAGGTGGAGGGCATTTCACACGAGGTCATTGACTTGAATGATATTGATCCATATGGTGAATGGACTGTCAATGAACAAAATGATGGTGATGATGTCCTTACTAAAGAAGATTTTGTAGAATTAGAGAGAGGAGCAGTAGAAGAAGCAGAAGCAGCAGCAATGGATGAAACGGAGGAGGACGAAGCGGGGACTTTGATCTTGAACAAGAAGAATCAACTCATCATTTAGATACCACAGCACCTACTAGTTCAAGGCCTGAAAATTTGAGTTATATTAGGATAGGAAAGATGTAGACTTTAGTTGGCTGTTTTTCTCATTTAAACGTATCATTATATGGAATTTTGTAAACATTTATAAACTTACGCTGCTGTTATACATTTTTAAAGTTTGAAAATATGAGTATGAATGATGAAATTTAAAATATTGAGTGTTTGGACTTTGGAGATCATATGACATGTGTAATGTTTCAATTATGGCTCTTATGTTTTCTAAATGCATTAATTTCTTTTTGTTTTTTTGTAAAACTACAATTTTCTTCTTTGTTGAGTCCTTGCCCGAATTTTTTGTCGAGTCCCAAGTTCAAGTCCTATTTTGGGATGCCGAGTCTGCACTAAGTCCGAGTTTTCAAACTACGGTCTCCCGTAAAATCTTTATCTCTTGCCTTGTTTCTTCACAAAAGTAGTTTATGACTTCACCATGAATTTGGTATATTCTTAAGATGTGGGTTCTTACAATGTTTTGTTCTATTTGTTCTAGAATTTGGGTTTGTTCATGAAGAGTTTCTTCTGTAAGGTTTCCAAAATTGGTAGGTTTTCCATGATTTTGTCTAATATTGCATTTATCCACTCTTCCCTCACTCCAAGGCATATTGGGTGAAAACACTAAATTGAGGAAGAAAGATGACTTTGTTGAATGTTGTGGATCTCGTGATAAAATCAAGAGCTTTCTTTCTTGATTGGTTGAATTTTGAATGTTGCGTGTCTCATGATGAGATCAAGGGATTTCTTTCTTCTTGTTTGAATGTTGAACATTCTATGCCTCGTGATGAAATCAATGGCTTTCTTTCTTGATTATTTGAATGTTTACTATGCATGTTATGAGATTGAGAACTTTCTTTCTTCTTCCTTGAGCCTTTTGATAAAATCAAGAGCTTTCTATCTTCTTGTTTTCTTGATGTTTTTGGCTTTAATGATGTTTCTAATGCAATTTAAATCTACATGAATGCAACTTTCTTTTTGTCTTTTTCCCGATTTTTAAATGCGATCTAATCATCTACTTTACTAAAAATAAAATTATTTTATGAATGCAAAACTAGGATTTTTTTACATCTTGCAGCTTTTTCGTGTTTTTGGTCTTTTTGAATTTAGATTTTGAATGTGAATTCATCTAATGGAAGCAAAATGCATCTAATTTAGCATTACTGTAAATGAAATCCAGATCTAGTAAAGCAACAAAATTATAATCTAACTAAGAGAAAATAACAATGTTACTTTCCCAACAGCAAGAGTGTTTGCTAATTCTAATCTAATTACCTTTCCAAAGAAAATAAAAAGCCTGTAAAACAATGAGCGGCACCTCTACATGGATTATATCCTCAAAGATCTAGCATAGTGTGCATCAAAACAAGAATACTAAGGGAATATTGGCAATATAATGACTTAAACTTAGAAGCTTGAATTAACAAAAGAAAAATACTCATGAAGTCTTGTACAAGTATAAAAATGTTAATGGGGACTGGAATACATGAATTTGATCCTACACAGGTGATTCACTAGAGAATGTGAGCTCCAAGCAAGGATACCAAAAATGCAAATACAATAATCAACCTTACTTGAAGGAAACTAGTAATGATATGCAAGAAGTTTGGGAAAACAGTAAAAAGGCAAAAGGCACCCAGTCCTATATGAGCACAAAAATATTCCCGGGTGCAAAAGTACAAACACAATAGTTAGCCTTCCCAAAAACAAGAGAGGACTGGGATATTTATAACTTGGATATCAACACCATATATGGGGCTGATTGGGAGAGAACTTTAGAGCTGATTGCAAAATCAAAAATGTATGATGGAGAAAAAACAAGAGAATGATTGAGAGATCGCTAGGAAATGATTGAGAGTGAACTGCCAATTGATTGGGAGAAGAAAAATGGTTAGGACTAGTGATTCAATCAAACAAGAGAGAACTCTTAATTAGAAAGAAATAAAGGTTAATTGGTTGAAACCTCTGCAGTCAAGTTTGCCATTTGCTTGGCTAGACCTAGGTCCTATTTGCACCTGGTCCAAGTACCAGCCCAATACATCTACAAGTCCCTGCAAGGTGTTGTCTCTGGCGCCCAATTCATCTAGGACAAACCTAATAGAAAAACCTTGAACCTGTCGCGAACACTAGTGACTAGAATGATATTTTAGCAATTTTTTGTATTTTTTAATTGTATTATTTACTTTGACTAGGAGCCCTCCTCAACCCTAAAAGTGACCTCTAAAAGACATAAAACACCAAAACAACTTCATTTTTGTTCATTTCTTTTGCAAACGATAGATACCATTTGAAGAGGTTGAGCATAGATTTTGGCTTGTTGGATCAACAAAGGCGGATGAAGATTGATCTTTGAAGCTTCAACAACAATTGCATCGTCATTCCTACACATTTGCAATTCTTCATTGGCTGCCAAGAAGATCATAGAAGGATATTTGTGCCAAAGAAATTTTTTTCAGTTTTTTCCTCCATTTTTGTTTTACAAACATCAAACAAATTATTTTCTTTCTTTATCCATGTTTTTTCAATTCTTTCATAAATGTATCAAAAATTCAAAAGAGCTATTGTTTCTATATCTATTTTTTGTGCTCAATTTTTATTTTTGTTTTGAATGGGTTCACAGATTTCCTCGCCATAGAAATTGGAATGGCAACTAGTTCAACCTCCACAACTCAACCTAAATTCAAAACAAACAAATTCTCCTCTATAAAGATATGTTCAAATGATACGACTTGTTCCAAATGGTGGGGTTACATGTGGAAATGTAATGGATGTGATGATCAACATTATAGTTCATATTTTCTGGTAAAACCTCATTTGAGTGGAACACCTGGAAAATCAAAGCTTGCCCAAAACAAATTGATGAACTTGTGCCATCAAAGGTAGAGATAAGATATATTATGGGGCAAGAAGTAGCAGATGAACAACAAGTTTGTAAATCAAGTCACCCCAATTAAAAAAAAGATCAAAGGCAATGCAACCCCCATCTAATCCAGGTATTGTGGTAAAAACCACCCATTTTGGCCACTTCTCATCTTCAAACTGAAGAATCCACTATAGTCAAAAGACCAAACAGACCTTTGGAAAGTGCATTTCAAAATGAGAATCAAGACATTACTAGCCAACATGTAGCAAGATGTATTTATGCAATGGGTTGGCTTTCAATATTGTTTGCTCACCATATTGGAAAGAGATGTTGAAAAAAGTTAAGCTCCAAAAGTGTACAAGAGCCTAGGTCATGAGAAGGTGTGTGACACCTTATTGGAAAAAGAAGTCAAGATGGTTGAAGATTTATTGAAGCCCATAGGAGATTTATTAAGCCCATAGGGGATTCATGGATTGAGACAGGTGGGTCCATTGTTTTAGATGAATGGAAATAATCAAAAAAACATCCCTTGATTAATGTTGTAGTGGTGTCCTCTAAAGGGGGCAACGTGTTTAAGAGTTGTGGATTGTGAGGGACAGGTAAAAGATGGCCAATTTATTGCTGATATTCTCATCGTATCCATCAAGGAAATGGGACCCCATAACATTGTTAAAGTCGTAATGGACAACACAAAGTATTATAGAGTTCTTAGGTTGTTGATTGAGGAATGATATGAACATATCTTATGATATCGATATCGATATCGAGATTTAATTGTGTAGTTTTTGAGTCAAACTCATTGACTCGTGTTTCATCAACATATCTTTTGGACATCTTGTTGTAATATCCCCTTTTGGGATTACCTTATATTTTGTCCTAGAATCACAAAATCAATAAAAATAAGGAACATAATATAGTTAGAGATATAACTTTACCCAAGGAATGTAAAAGCAAGATAGATCCTTGTTGAGATCCTACAATCACGTTAGACAATTATTGAAGATACAATTCATAAAATCAATTATTACTACTACGGTTAAAGAACATATATTTATAATTATCTTAATCATATAACATATACAATTTATTAGTTGGGTTCAATCATATCAGGGCTTGGATAAAGAGACGTGATAGGGTGCCCAAAGTGATCCTCTACCCTAGGCCCAAGAGCAGATATACCATCCCTCTTGGCCTCATGTGGCCTTCTACCATCCATACTTCATGAGGAGGTACCCAATGAGGAAGCTCGTACCTGCCCTCCCTATTTATGCCACCCTATTCACTCTCCTATATATGAAACTCCCTTGGATCCATCCCAACGATCGACCAATGTAGAGGTTGGAGGGAAAACTACAATACGGTGCGCAAAGCGATCCTCTATCCTAGGCCCAAAAGTAGATATACCATCCATCTTGGCCTCGTATGGCCTTCCACCATTCATCTTTCATGAGGTGGTGTACCTAGTGAGGAAGCATGTATCAATTCTCCCTCCTTGAATTTCCTCCCTCACCTCACAATGATTGATTGCTGCTATTTGATGAATGGACTAGAAATCCACGTTATTGATTATATCTAATATATATAATTTTATGTATCAAGTGTATTTTTTGAATTAATGCCTATATTAAAATGTAAGAAATTGTGCATTTAAACATTATATTGCTGCATATATCAGGTATACATATTTTAACATATATCCATGCATACCACAATGGACAAGAATATTACTGCCTGCAAATCAATAACAAATTTTGATCTGGTCCTGATCACTGATATAAAAGTTACTGATGCTTTTAAATTTATTTTCTCCATGCATGTAATGATCCCTATTTCAATCTGCATATTCTACTTTTAAATCTTCTGTATTCCTGTCTATTGTATGTATTCATATATCTGCTGCAAATATGTATTCATGTGTCTGCTGTATTAAGACTGCTTTGATTATTCTTTTCCACATTTTGCCATTACTCGATGAGTGCAGTTTAAAAATGATTTCTAATATTTCCCCCTTTCCTCAATCGAAGTTCCCCCTTTAATAGCCTTCACTTGACAATAGAGGATTGTTTCCCTTCCAACATTCACAACTCTCTAAACCAGGTCAGTCAGCAAGAATATATAAATAAGCAAATATATATATATATATATATATCTTTGCCCAAAAGTTAGGTGTTTCACACTAGGAGGTTGGCCCTCTTTAGAAGGCCCAAAACGAAAGGCTAGATCAAATTGATTTCTCTTCAAGGTAGGTCAGCCAGGGCATGAGACATTAATATTTATTGTAATTTAAAATGTACTTTTTGTGTTATTTAATGATCATCTATTATTATTTGCATTTAAACCCTTGGTCGGCTTCTTATTCCTTTAGCTGTTCACTTTTAGTGCTGCAATTTATATTAGCTTTAGGTGGGGCATGACAATCTGCCCTTCCCAAAATTGCTTGTCCTCAAGCAATGTCAATTTTATCCAAGTCTTTCAATGTGAGGATCCCTTAACCAACCCTTGGAGATTTGTCATCCCTAAATCCTCCATGGGATATAATTAGCTTCTGCTGCACAACTATAATAGTAACTCAACTTGCAAATTTAACCCAAGATATGCTTTTGTCTTTACTCCCAATTGGGGTGTCCCGATAATCCTCAACAATGTGAGCAAGAGTTGAGAATTTTAAAGGTCTTCGACTCAAGATAAGTTTTTGCTTATTTGGTAATAGCGTAGTTTGGAACCAATAATGTAGGTAAGAGGAGCAAATTTCCATATATTAACACGAGGATTCGAAGTATAACACACATCTTAATTAATGCTTGTCTTCTTTTCCTAGATGCATCGTAGACAATATCATCTGCCTTATTAAGAATGATTCCATGTTTCTTCAATGGGTAATTTTTCATTACTCTACAATAGAATCTCTTCATAGGTGGTAAGAGTTTAATGATACTATTTTGGATCATAAGCACTGTTTGAGAGCTAAGTAATCCTCCGTCATAGATGCATTTCAATTTCTTTACTGATGACTGATCACATCATGAAATAGCTATGTTATGTATACCAGATAAGAGTGTGAAATGACAATTATACTTCATAAAATGGAGGCCTTATGATGTTAGGAATTTGTTCACTAAATCCCATGGGTTGTATGGTAGTTATACCCTAACACAGTTATAAAAGGTTATGAGTGTGACTGTTTAAGAATAGTGACAGATTACTATGCTCAATCATTCTTTGTACTTTCAATATGGTCTTACTGATGTTTCACTATGCATGAACAGCAGTTTGAAAAATGATAAGTACTGTTTAGGGTCAGGAAATGGAAGAGATCTAGGTACCAAGAGTATCAAGTTCAACTTATGACAGCATCAGTGATTTTGAGAAATATATTATACCCTGAATGTTGTTTTACTCCATCATTACGCACTGTTCCTGATAGATATGTCATGCTTTAAAAGCCATGGGATGATTATATCTAAGGCGAAGTTGAGAAACTAGAGCGATAAATTTCTTAACAATGTACAAAGGGCTGTACCACCTTATGAAGGGCATTTGATCAATTAGATAGGTTTAGAAGTAGATGTGAAGTTAATAACTCTTGCTTTGGGTGTACCTTAGGGGATGGTACTGTTAATATTGACTGTTCCTTATATGATTCTATGGTTATTGTTCTATAACTTAACGCCTTGCTGTTGTTTGTCATGAATATATTGTGAATGGTTATTGCTCTCAACACATTTCTTTTCACCATTTAATGACAATTTATAGGCAGACTTACTATACTCATCAAGTTCTTACACTATCACATCATGGTGTTAGAGTACTTCTATTCTTCCTTTCTATCCTTTGCCATACACCCTATAGATTTTCATGGTATCGTTATGCCCAGCAATCCCTTAGTGTTTATTTAGGGCACTGTAAGACTCGTGTTTGCAGAAGGAAGGACCTCAATAATCTAAAATATATACCCTTTTTAATTGAATGCAAGAATATGGCTCTTGAATACTTCTAAGTACTCGTAAAATGCATATAGAATAAACTTTCTGTAAACACATCAGACACAATGTGAAGCATATTGAAGACATAAGCCATACCTTAGGAAGGCAAACACACACATGAAGTAATCATGCTGCAAACATGACAGACATGAAGCATAGACATAAATACATGTAAAGCATGAAGCATCCACGTAAGGAATGCAAGGTGTTAAGCAATACACATACACATAAGGCATGAAGTATACACGTCAAATAAACATAAGGCATGAAGTATACATGTCAGATATGTAAACACGTGAAGCAATGCACATAAATACGCATAAGGCATGATATACATTTCTGAGTCAGACATGTAAGGCACGAAGCGATGCACGTGAATACGCAGGCATGAAGTATACATGTCAGACATGTAAAGCATGAAGTAATACACATGAATACACATAAGGCATGAAGTATACATGTTGATGTCACACATGTAAAGCACGGAACAATACAAATGAAGGCACAAAAAATACATGAGAAAGTTTCTCATGAAGTAAACATGTTGAAGACACGTCAGTTGTAAAGAAAACACAAGGCATAGATGAGAAGAGAAAGCATATAGAGTACACATGGAGTAAGCATGCTTATATTAGACACAAAGTAGTAAAAGGCACATACAAATAGAAATGCAATGTTGGTCTACTAAGTTGAATTTTTTGACCTATTAAGAAGAGGGCTGAATAGTTAATAACTTAATCCTAATTTGACGGTGGCAGAAGTAGGTTTGTCCCGCAGGCTAGCGAGAACGATGCTCTAATACCAATTGTAATGTCCCCTTTTGGGATTATCTTATATTTTGTCCTAGAACTACAAATTCAATAAAAACGAGGAACATAATATAGTTAGAGATATTACCAATTGTAATGTCCCCTTTTGGGATTACCCTATATTTTGTCCTAGAATCACAAATTCAATAAAAATAAGGATCATAATATAGATAGAGATATAACTTTACCCAAAGAATGTAAAAGCAAGATAGATCCTTATTGGGATCTTGCAATCATGTTAGACAATTATTGAAGATACAATCCATAAAATCAATTATTACTACTAGGGTTTGTTGATGTGAGTTTTGTTCCACCACAACATACAAAATCAAACACTCAATCTTTCAAGGTGAAACACTAAATATTCAACTCTCTCTTCAATAAGGTCACTTCTCATGCTAAGCTTGCAAATTAAGATCATGAAATGACTTCAAGGTTTCTTTAGTTGTGGATACTCGCTCAGTGAAATAATGTGATTTGTTGTTAATCACTTAGGGGACTTACGTTGTTCATTCAATGGATATCTACTCTTTCTAAAGATTTGGCTTCATAATGTCCGATGAAAATATAGTTTTTGATTTTCCAATTCTTGAACTCTCAACTTGAACTTGAACTTAGCTTCTATTACTTCTACTTCTAACTATGAATGGAAGGAAGTATGGATGAACTTGGACTCTACTAGATGCAATCTCGTCAGCGACTCCAACCACCTAATGCCTAATGCCTAATGCAAGCTTCTAAGGTATACTCAAATAGTTTTCAAATCAATATCTCCTCTTCAGTCCCATCAATGGATACAAACTAAAGATTGAATATCAATTGAAGTTAAGTACAATCACTAGCTTACCACACACGGCACACTTACAATCAGCAAGAGGCTAAGTGGCCTAGTTTTGTTTGAGTCAAACAAGTGAACATCCACAATTTCTTTCACCCTACTAAACTACTTAGACATGAAATGAAATCTACTCCAAGTGAGGGATTGCGGGAACCATGCAGCACTTCAAAGCAACATTAAGTGATTCACCATGGAGAGCAACAATGAATCATCAATCACTTTAATAGCATTATGGAAACAATTTCAACAAATCTCTCCCTTAGCTAGCCTAATCTAATCTAGTCTCCTCTAATCAAATTGTGTAACTATTACAAATGAGGAGGCCTTGGCCTTTTATAGTTGTTCAATTACACTGAAGGGCCAAGATCAAGGGCAAAGATTAATCCCTACAAACCCTAATTAGGGTTGTCATACTATTGACCAATTACATTAAGGCACCACTCTATGGGCCAATAAGAAAATTACAATGCTCTTGAAAACCGATGAGAAAATTGTAGACTTGGCATAATATGATTGACTGTGTTGTGTAACTTGAATTTCCTGATCGGTAGAAGACAACTAGCCACCTCAGCATCCTTATCCTGTAGACTTGATCAACCCTCTAGAGATGGGAAAATATCTCTTGATACTCAACATTGTCAAGCCTTCAGTAGTGATGGCATATTCTCAAATTGCTTCATCTTCTCGAATCTTCTTTCTTTCACCCTTGGGGATTTTCTCATTGCTTTGACTTGAATCACTTGCATCTTCGTGAACTTGATCTTCATCTTGCCTTGAACTTGACTTGGATCTTTCTCCTCATAGCATCCACTTGGTGTCCTGAATATCTCCTTGCCCTCCAAGCTTTCCTGGCTTCTCCTTGAATGGTTTACCCTACAACACAAGAGAGAAGAGATGCATTAAACTCACAAAAAGGACAAAGAAAAAGGAAATCTGAAAGTTTATGCAATAATCATGAATTTCTTAAATGTAAAAAAAAATCAGATTTCCCCCCATCTTGCCATCTGAAACGAAATTTCACAAAATCTCGACCTTAGACAAGCCTTGCCACATGAAGACATGCCCAGATTTTGCCTTTCTCACCCTCTTTATCTCTGATTTTCAAAGAAAAACTGCCCTTTTAGCCCAGAATCTCTGCCTTTTAAATGATTTTATTTCTCCCCTAGTGATGACCTGTTGTCATGTAAACAACTTGCTGCCTTTTATGAGAAAGTCGCTGCTCAATATTGATGAAATTTTCTGCCTAACTGGGTGAAATCCGCTGCCCAATTGCAGAGGTGATTTGATCTTGTTTGGTGTGAAAATGAAATGAATTTGTTCCCCTTATATAGGCGACTTGGGGGCTGAAAAGGCACAATTATAGAAGGGGCCGACTTGACTTAGTTGGGCCAATAAAATTATCAAATTTAAATCCTTTTTACCCTCTATACTGGCCAAAAGGCATCGTTTTCGCTTGATTAAAATCAATACGTGCACCCCTTTTTGCTTGTTCGAACCAGCCCATTTCTTGGGCATAAATGTAGGATGTCAAGGGATTAAAATCCCAAGTTGAGGGCGGAATCCACCCTCTCCTTGGGACAAATTTTATGACTTCATGAAATTCATACCATTCCCTTCCCTTCTTCACCTTGTTTGTTTTACTTCCCTCTTTGATTTTGGATTGAAATTTGGATTATTAATGGGCCGAAGTATATGATTTTCAGTCTTGAATCAATTCACCTTGCTTGTCAAAACATCGTTTCCATATGTATTTGTCTTCCTTATTCTTCTCCATGCAATTTAAGAGCCAAAGACATGTCTAAAAACAATTCCATCTCATGGCGGAAATCAGGCCCCTGTTGGGATTTTTCCCAAGAGAAAGGCGAATTCCTCCATGTTCTTGGGATTTTTCCCAAGAGACGAGCGGATTCCGCCATGTCCTTGGGATTTTACTTTTATCTTGTCCCCAACACTTAGTCATTTTCATGCTTTTTCAAAACCTTTCTCAAGCTTGCCACTAGCACTTAAATCAAGTCTTTAAGGTGAGTTTCATAATCATTTCAATCTGAATTGTGCATTTTGAAGTCTGATTTCCCATGTCTTGCTGTAATGACCCGAACCGGGTATCTCCCAAATTTTCACAAATAAATCTCATGCAGATTTAAACATTTAAATGCATGCAATAAATCATTGACTCGATAACAATAAACCAGCAATATGTTCTATTGAAACCCTCAGCAATACAATAACAAGGGGATTTCCAACAATCCAAAACTGAACTACAGAATGCAACGGAATATCAAATACAAAGAAACCTGGAATGCAATGGTGAACTCTGCTATGAATCCACTCTGCTAATCAACTGGGGCTACGTCCAATCCACCTTTAAACCAGAAGGGTTTCCGTCCTCAAGGCTGAATTCAAAAGCTAAAAGCTTCCTAGTATCTCCAAGAGACATAAAATATCAAAACTAAGCATCCACAATAAGACTCCAAGTCTTCTTTTAAAGTTGCAGCTGTGACTTCAGTTTCCCCACTTTGTCTCTTCATATTCCACTTAAAGTCACTTTTAAATAAATATAACTGTGGGGTTGTAAAGTGACATAACAAAAAAAAGTAGGAATCTTCCGGCATTAAGACTGAGGGCCAATCGAACTCGAATGAAGACGTGTGATAGCTTGCCGGAAAGCTCTCGGCGAGGCGCTCCAAGTCCACTACTGAAATGCCAGGAAAACTGAGTTCTACCGACTTACTATAAATAGTAAGTACCCTGGAAACCCTGTAGAAACTGATCCGATTGGCCTGAAACTGAAAACACCAAGGCCAAACATCCCTCTGATCACCTGCCAAACCTCAGTTAGCCCACCGGACCATGATGAAGCTAACTATAAGGCACGAAATAATGTGCCCCGAAAAGGGGACATTACACTTGCATCCAAGTATGCAAATTTTCTCTCAAGCCTCAATCTGATTTATAATCTCTCCTAAGGATTTGACCTTCATACCATGCAAAGTTACTCCTTTACCTTGTAAAGCAATCATACTTGGGCGGAGATTGAAGGTGTGTTGAGATTTTAGAATCAAGAAAGGAGGGCAAAATTTGAGTGTTGGAATTAATCCCAAGGGGCGGGCGGATTCCTCCATGTTCTTGGGATTTTTCCCAAGAGGCAGGCGGATTCCGCCATGTCCTTGGGAATTTTAAACCTTAGCCAATTTTCATCCAAAAAACATCATTTTTGCACTTTTCTTTCATTTTTCTCCTCAAATTGCACTTGAAACTTGCTTTTAAAAGGGGCGAAATTTTGGGGGTTGTTGGGATTAATCCCAAGGCACGGTCAGATTCCGACCTAGTGTTGGGATTGTTCATTTGCAAGTTAACTCCCCATTTCAACACAATCATTTTCTCAGCTCAGAGAGCGGGAGGATTTATATAAAATATAATATTTAAGTTATAATTTATGTAAAACTGTCAAGATGTTTGACAGATTTTAGCTTCATAGGAGTTATAATAAAGATTCTAGATTTTGGGAGTTTTCAAAAAATTCCAGACAGCCAAATTTCAGGATTCAGCACGCCTTCAGCATTGTTACCTCTCACGACATTTCTGGACTTTCTAAGATCAAATTGAAGCTGGAAGAAGGATTTTCTAAAGCTTATAACATGTTTCATCGCAAATCCTTTGATTTCATCCCCATATCGTTGACAGACTTAGCCCAGCTCCCACAGACATCCCAGAAAAACTTGACTACCTAGGAGGTCAAAATTGCTCAAACTCACCTCTCGAACTTGGAGACTTGAAAATTGTTACCACCTAAAACTCTCTAAGACCACTACTGCTACTGCTAAAGCAAAAAGAGGGGGTCCCCATTTGCAATGGGGTGATGGCATGAAAACCTCAACATCTAGCACCCACGCAAAGAAATGTTCCTGGACATTTCAAGGATAAAATTCGCTTGGAACCAAGAACCTTCGATCAATTCTATTTTCACCTATCAAACAACTAGGAAATGCACTCAAAATGGAAGAAACCACAAATTGAGCTAAGAGCCTTCATCCTTGATTACTCATGTGTGTGCAAGTGTATTTATTCCACGCTTGACAAGAACCTAGAAAGCTTCTTAGATCCATTGGACTTAGCTATTTTGATATCCTTACTCCAAAAGTATCCTAGATAGAGCCTCACTGCCAGTCAGAGGTCCATAGCCCCAATAAGGTTATCGTTGTGGTCTACAACGAACATTGCTCTACTTTTAGTGATTATTCTTTATTTTAGCCCAGAGCCAAAATTGCTTTATTTTTCTTTGCTTTTCCCATTTTTTCTTTTCTTTTGCTTTCTTTATTTTCTTTTGATATTGCTTTTCTTTTCTTTTCAATCTTCTATTTGGCTTACAAATAGTGAAGCTTGTAGAGGGTTTGGAAACACCGTAGTGGCACTGAAGTAGGCGTATAATTTTCACTAATTCCAACTTCACTTCGAGGACTCCCAACGAACTCGGAGCAATTAAGTGTGAGTAAAATGTTGTAATCAAAAGACTCGGGTACTCAAAACACAATTATGACTTTGTTCCAAATATAGAACAAATCCTTTTCGAAAGATGAGGCTTTTAGGAACAATCCCCAATTCATGAGAACCTCACAAAGAGATATCCAGGAAATAAACCAAACAAATCTACTGGGAAACTACCAGAGTATGTTGTATGATACCTTTCCCTTCAAACAAATTGGGATCCCTAAACAAAACTAACTAGAGCGGACACCTAAACTAAAGTAAACTAAACAAGTAAAGAAAACAACAACTTGGGTCAAAAGACTCAAGGCAAGCCTATTTGGTGATTGATGTACTTAGACAAGATAGACAAGATTTGCCACTCCTTGTCAAATCATTTGTTTATTTATGCAGAATGCAAATGATTTGAAATTAGGGATATCACACTTTTGAAGGGTGGTAATTGTGAAAGGGTGTGACCACTGAAAAGGGCAGACATGGTGAAGAGGTGTGACCCTTCCTCACAAAAGATATAAAGGGGAAGAAGGATCAAATGGAATGGAGGAAAGGAAGTGGAGGTGACCTACAGCATATTTAGAGAAGTATAAGGAGGGAATTGAAATAAGAATTGAGAAGGAAAGAAGAAAATAAGATATGTAGATCTAAAATAAGAGGATATGCAGATCTTAAATGGGATATATGCAGATTTGAAAAGCAGTAAAGACAGATTTGAGAAGTGAGAGATAGGTGAAGACTAAATAAGAACTGAAAGGGGCAGCACTTGTTGTCAAACAGATGTATCTTTTCATAACCAAAGAGTGTGACCCTTTCATAAGGGCATTAACAAATGAAAGGGTCTGATTCCCTACAATCAAACGAGATATAAAAGAGAAAGAACTTCATTTGAGAAGGGCATCCAAGGGAGATCAAGTTGGGAAATAATATATTATTCTCGAAGGCAACATTGGAAAGTGGTGACTCAATTCTTATGAAAGGTGGTGACCCCTTACCAATAATGTATAAAGGCGAAATCATTCAGAGCACTCAACCATGACTTATCTATCATCACTCACCAATACATCAAATCAGCACTCACTCAATCATCACTCATCACCGTATAAATTCCACATTCATTCAATCATCATTCACTAATATATCAAATCATCAAATCAAAGGAAATCATTCAATCATCCATCAAACATCAATTGGGAATCAAGCAAACAGATCAGAAATCAACTCTTCCATCAATTCAATGAGTCTATATTAATCATACAATCATCCAACCAATCAGATCTGTCATGCCCCCTATTTGTGTTTTTCCACCAAGTTTCTTGAAACCCTCTAAAGGCTAGCTATCCTTATACTTAAGGGCTTTCAAGCTCATGGCCGATGAACAAGGTTAAACCCTACAGCTTAAACCTTCTGCACTTTTGGCTCTACCAAACCAAGGAGGATGGTCCTATGACAAAATCCCAGAACTACAAGCTTCAAAACCCTTAAATATTGCTTAAGCAGGTGTATTCCTCTGCATGCAACCCATATATCATCATATAATCCATTCAAGCTAGATCTAATGGATTTTTTATCCTTTTAAGATCAAGGAACACTGAAACCCTAATCTAACAAAATAAAACGAAACATGTAAGCAAATGGTTGTTTTTAATTTTATGATTTAAGAAAACCTTGCAACCCTAACCCAATAAACTCCATAGATCAGTGCCTTATCATGGCAGTAGAGTCTGATTCACAAGATCAACTACAATTGCAACATACAAAGAACAAAACCCTAGGGCTTAACAAACTTGATGCATTACATCAAACCTCCCATAACGTTCATGATTAAACTCTTTTTTAGATCCCAAATGAACATACTAAATCCCCTATATTCTAATCAAATGAATAATGCAAATAACCAAAACATAAACTGTAAACTGAACTCACACATTGGAGACAACAAAGACTTGATTCATAACCTCAAGAAGATTTAACACATCAAAATAGGAGGCAATTTCACCATGAAAACGTCGTACTCCAGTTTATCAATTTTGAAATATGCTTACAATTGCATTTGATATGATTTTCCTTATGCTACATGTTGTGAGGTTTTCACACCATCGCCCCATTGCAAATGGGGACCCCCCTCTTTTGCAAGCAGGAGTAGTGGTCTTAGGTAGTCTTTGTTGGCGACGGTTTTCAAGCCCCTTGGTCCAGCGAGTGAAGTTTGAGAGTTGGTTTTGGGCAATTTTGGCCTGCTGGGAAGTCAAGTCTGTCTGGAACATGGGCGAGAGTTGTGCTAAATCTTCCGGGAATATGGGATCAAAACCAAAGGATTTACGATGAAACAAGTTTAAACCTTTAGATAATCCTTTTTCCAGCTTCAATTCGATCTTAGAAAGTCGAAATAGATTGTGGGAGGTAGCTCTGCTGAAGGCGTGCTGAATCCTGAAATTTGGCTAAGTCCTGAAATATTTTAAAAACCCCCAAAATCTAGAATCTGCACCTTAACTCCTATGAAGCTGAAACCTATCTCAAACATCCTGGAAGGTATTTATACAAATATAACTTAAAGTATAAGAAATTTAATTTAATTTCTTATACTTAAATGTTATATTTGTATAAATTCTCTGCCCCTAAACTAAAAAAGTATAGAGGTGCAAGTCTACTCTGTCCTATGCCTGGGCGAATTCCGCCCAGCCATAGGACAGGCTGTCCTGTACACCATGAAATTCCGCCCTTGCATTGTGATTTGGCTTCGGATCCATGGGACGTTTGAGGAAGTTTTTTGAAAGTTTTGGCATGAGAGGAGGTGTTTGAGCAAATGTTGGGGTCTTTTGGAGTTTTTTTGAGTTCGGAATCGTTACAAATTAGCATGTGTCCTATGACTGGGCGGATTCCGCCCAGCCATAGGACAGATTGTCCTTTACACCTCTTAATTCCGCCAGCATTGTGGTGATTGAAAACAGAT
>MU225231.1:1458760-1483988 GCA_018584345.1 Thuja plicata
TCTGTGTGTTTTTCTGTTGTGTGCAAACTTCTGTAGAGTAGGATTTTGAATTCAGTTAAGTATCATGGATGCTTTTTGACTCTGATAATCCATCCTATGGAGTGTGACCATCAAGAAGCATCCCTCACGTATTTTATTTATGTTTCTGTGTTTGGGATTGAGAAGAGGCTAGTCAGAATTGTAGACAAGTCCTAGGCGAGCTAAATGGTCCGGCTAGAGAACTTGTAGGAGAGAGAGATAGAAGGAGAAGGTGCATGACTGACTGTATTCAGTCATGGAGGGTAAGATGAGATGAAGAGTGAAGCATTTCGGTGGGTAGGAAACCTAAGAGAGAGGGAGTAGAGAAATCCTTCTGGTTAGGGTCTGTGAGTAACCCTACAAGACTCAAGTGTGAGTCTAAAGGATCCTGAAGTGAAGAGGGTCCAAGGTGAGATTCCTAAGAAAGAGTAGGAGTCTAGGAGCAAGGTGACCTCCCCATCAGATGGAGTTGAAGGGGGATAGTCAACAAGTAGAGATCCAACTTGTTTCTCTTCTTCTTGTTTGGCTTTTTCAGCTTCTTCTACGTCAATAATCTTTAGCCATGTTTCCTTCCTTGGCATCTCAAGCAATTTTTTCCTTTTAGTTGAAGGCTCTCCGAATGTTTGAGGCTGCTTACCACTCTTTGTGATCTCACTCTTCAAATAGGCCTCTAGACTCATTATCATTTTCTTAATTATGACCCAAAAGTCAGGTTCATCATGGAAAAAAATAGGGAAGTCAAGCTCTCTTTGCCTTCTCATTTCTTCAACTTTCATTATCATGTTCCATTTTCTTTTCCTGTCATTACAATTTCAATGGTAGGGCAGTTCCTTATAATATCTTCCTCAATTACAACATCGTGTTTGTAACTTACCATGAGAGTTCTTATAAAACCCTCTGGATCAGAAGCTTTGGCTTTCTCATATCTCATTCTATATGTCCTCAAAAGCACATAGACTTGCTCAAGTGCTTCCTTGTGTGTAACATGGAAATCTGCAAATTTACATTGTGTGGGGAACAAGAAAGACTTTCTATTCCTTCTAAAATTGACATAATCCATCTAATCAAGCTGCTAGATGACATCAAGAAATGCAATTCTGTAAGGCATGTACTTTGGGAACATATGGGGTATCACTAGGGTTCCATGCACTCGGATTACAGTTTTATTGGTGTGGAGAAAGAAATCTCCCTAATTATGTAAAATCCCAAGATCCTTCTTCCTGTAAGCAGGTCTAAGAAAATCCAGCACCTGCCTTGGGATTCTTTCCTGTGGGACAGCCAAGTAATTTAGAATTTTCTATACAAAATGGTCTTGGAAGATGACAAAATTTGAACAAGGACAATTCTTGTCCTACAAATATGTCCAACAGTGCACTGGTAAGATATCTCCTTTATTGTCCTTGAATCTAACCTACAACTTGTCATCTCATTCATATCTTCCTCTAAATAGGAATAATTGGCAGATGAGAGAGTACCATTTGAAATCAAACTTATTCAAGTTGGCTTTGGCCTTGAGAAAACTTTCATTCATTTCTTCTTCCAGAAATCCACCAAAATCAAACTCTGCATTCTTCATTGGGTCCTGGATTTCTGCAGCCATACACATCATGTCAATTGGCATTGTCACTTGAGCATCAATTCCCAAAATTTGACATAAACTATAATATGTCTTCACAAAGTAGTCCTCAAAAGTGTCTAGACTAAAGGGCTCCTTTTCAAACTAAGAGATTGGAACTGGTTTCCTGTTTGCATTCTTCCATCTAAATTTGGGAATCATGACCTTCTTATATAGTTTATCATGTATGCCATAATTCTTTTCAAGCTTCTTCAACCCAACTCTCATTGAAGCACCTTTGTTCTAATCAAAAGCATTAGCAATGGACCACTTATTTGTATCTATCAATGTGGTGTCATCTACTACCAAGATTGCTCTTTTATTAGTATCATATCTTTGCACAAGCAACTTCATGAAGTCAATACCCACAAACACGTTTGGGACAATTTCTATCCATTGCTCATAGGAATCTTTGCATCTCTTTTCCTATAGAAGTGATCAAATTATTGCCAACCCATCTCTAGTAATTTGGCATCCCTTACACCAGCTAGGTTATCCAATAACCTATCATTTAAGTCCCTGAGTCCATGAACAGGGTGTAGGACTCTTTTGCCATCCAATTGTTTTATTAAGTCTTCATCTACCTTTCTAGGAGGAGCATTTTTACTCATTTCTGCAACTGAGTTGCTCACAGACTACGGTTTCAACACAGACAACCTAAGGTTTTACTGAACTAGCTTGAAACACATTTTCAACTCCTGAAAGCCCCTAAAACTGAAAATAGATTGAATTTTAAGTGGAATGACTAAGAAATTGCAAAGAATTTGCTTACTTACCGCTCAATTGGTGTCGTCTTCAATTTCATTGAAAAACCCAAAATTCAACTGCAACTCACTCAAGAGCTTGAAACTACAATTTTGGATGACTGCAAATGATTTTGGCAAGCACAACGGTCCTGTCCATATGATTATGCATTTATAACAGTCGGAATTCAAGCTACTCCAATCATGTCAAATTTACTACATTTGCGTGCGTTTTCAGTCTATGATTAATCGTTTCCACGCTAATCATATTGTGACACCGCAAGGATGACTTAGCTCTGACAACTCTGGCAGCACGCGGGCACGATCCAATCAAGAAGCAGCAACTCATCGTGGCATGTCTTTGAACCTGCAACGGCCCCATTTGAATCAATGGCTAGTGCTGCTTCAGAGGTCTGACATTCCTAACATCTTTTTGGTCCACAACGCAATGACAGTCGTTGGATCTTCTTTGTCTTTGCTAAAGGAATGAAGCCTGGGTCCACCTTTAAATCGGGCAATCAGTGATGCACAGAAGACATCTCTGATAGGAATCCGGGCCACGTCGCAAAGAGAACCGTCAATCAGATTCTTTGAAATTTCAAATCAAGCTTAAAAAGACTTGTGAATACACAGTAAGTCCCAACATCAATCAGATGGCGCACATTACACCATGGGATTGACACTACTGACATTCTGCATGAGCACAACGCAACAAGGACCGTTGTATTCACTTTGATATGACGCGCTACCTGGACTTAAGAAAAATTAAATGTTGAAAGACTTATGAAATATGATGCGATCGGGAGAGCGGGTTCCTAGAAAGATGGGGCCAGATCTAGCACAACATGAAGACCATTGGACAAACAACTTAAAAGAAGCTATCGGAAACAACAAGTCACCAAGCGAATAAAACATAAAATATTAAAAGGTTTAAGACTTAGCCAATTTGCTCAGAGACCTAGGGTTTATTGCTTTAGGAATAACTGAGGCTTAAATAGTTAAAACAAGCAACCCTAATGGCAGAAAAACATGGAAATTCAGAGGTTCCACCACTCCCAATCTGACAACAGATGAACAGAAAACTCGTAGTATGAAAATTGTTTTACTAATAAGACTTCAGAATTTTCTAAAATCGCGAAGCCTGAATAAGGAATTCATGTTACACAATATTCTTTCCTTTCATGGAACCAAGAGACTCCACAATCGGCGATCTTTAGTCCTTAACCAATCATTTAGCTAATGAAGAGGCACGTGATTAGTCTTGAGGAGGCATTGGATTGTTTGGAGAAGACAACTCTCTTGGGAAGGGATGAGGGTTGCGACTCATTGTCCTCCCCCAACAACTATATAAGGTAGAAATTCAATTGGTGAGAAGGCATTGAAGGAGAAGAAAAGGCATCAAGGAGAAAGAACAGATAATAATAATAAATTCAGATATGTGATCCTTGGTATGAGTGCCGTGTGACATATATATTACATAATGAACCCATTTATGACTGCTCTCTATTGAATTATGTATACAGTTAAGGAATATGATATTTCTCTATGATTGCTTGGGTGTGTGGGTGTCTATATCTATATCTATATATGTATGTATGTGTGTGTGTATGTATATCTGCATACCTCTGATTTAATATGCATTTCATTATTGACTTTGGAACGTTTTAATTTATGAGATACGTATGAAATACTATGTATGTTTGTTGACTATTGTAACCAGCCATGGTAGGGTAAATGAGGGATTATAAGTGGGAAAACGGTGATGAGGTCACCTTCTAAGCACGCCACCTCATGGTATATGACCGGAGAGTCCCACGAAGCCAAAGAGGAACAAAAGGGAGTGTCTTTGGGCTTAGGAAGGATGGACTTTTTGGGCGCCCTATCGTGAATGCTTCTCATGACCTCCATCATGGTAAACAAATGCATAAGGATGTTCAATCATTGGAAGTAAGATAGAAGTGCCAAGATTGAGGAGAACGGTGATAGGACATCTCACTAGGTACTACACCTCATATGGATGGCCCGGACCACATGAGGCTAAGAGAGATGGTATATCCGCTCTGAAATGTCCCAAACCGGATATTTTTCCCAATACCCTCAATATCTCAGAACATTTAAATAAATACATTCATGCAGATAAAACACTAATTCACAACAAATAACCAGCAAAATGTCCCAATAAAACCCTTAGCAAATATTATTGCATTATACAACAGCAATACAATAATAATGGGATTTCAACAATCCAAAATTTGAACTACAATATTCAACAGTAATATCAAATGACAAGAAGAACCTGGAAATGCAATGGTGAACTCTGCTATGAATCCACCACGAGATGACCTGGGTTTCCGTCCAAGCCACCAAGAAAGCCTGAAGGTTTCCGTCCTCAGGTTTCAAAATCGAAAGCTAAAGCTCTCTGGATTCTCCAAGAGAAAATGAATTCATAAACTAAGCATGTCTCAAATGAGCCTCCATTCCTTCTTTTAAAGCAATAGTCGTGACCCTTCAATTTCCTTTCTCTGTCTCTTAATATTCTCACTGTTTGTCACTTTAAAGTGATACATCCATTTAATAATAAAGTGACATAATAATAAAGTAAGAAATCTTTTGGCATTAAAATGGATGACCAAACGAAGTCGGAATAAGACGTGGGATAGCTTGCCGGAAAGCTCTCGGCGATACTCTCCAAGTCCAATACTGAAATGCCATGAAGACTGAACTCTGACGACTTACTATAAATAGTAAGTATCTGGAAACCCTGCGGAAACTACTCTGATTGGCTTGAAACTGGAATTCCCTAGGCCAAATATCAAACTGACCCCAGTCAAGCCCTGGTTAGCCTATTGGCCATGATAAAACGGCTAACGAGGCACAGAAATAATGTGCCCTAAAAAAGGGGACATTACGAATCCTCCCTTCTCGGAGATTGCTTGCACTCAAGCAATTGGTATCTGCATGCTGAGACCACAATGCCTAGATCCCATACCAACCTCAAGGAAGCTGCTCCACCAATCTGTTGTGCAAAATTGACACAAACAATTTGTCCAGACGTGTGAAGCCAATCAACAAGACCACACAGCAACAATGCACCAATCAAACTAATATCGGGGTCCCAAATCTCCCCATGTATCTGATCAGTCGAATCAACATGCCCTGTGCTGCCATCAATTGTGAGCAGATCCTCAATCCAATAGGGAGCCTCACTCCAACTAAAATCATAAGCACTACTAAGGTCAAATGAAGGTGGTGACCTAACATTATGCCAACCAGCTCCCTGAATTATCGTTGACCAGGAGAAAGTTCCTCCTGGGTCCCCCACAAACAAAAGGGCCACCCATCTCCCCAGCTGACTAAAATATCATGTCGATCCATGCCCACAATGAGTGAATTGCCCAAAAGGCCCAATTGCCAAAACATTGTCCCTCCAATATGTAACTCAAACCAAAAACTGAACTGAAGAAGCAAACTACCAGAACTGCAGGACATGGCTTCCTTTGTCAAGAAGGGAAGTGTATCAAACCTGCCATCCATCCCATTCATAATAGACTCTATCCAAACATCATCATCATGTTCAAAACTTGTGATGATAGAGTTACCATAGGCACTGGATGAATCGGTACGGTAATGTGGTGGAGTCCCAGCTGTGTGAAGAGGGGAACGAATCAAGGGATACTCATCAATACTGTCTTCTCCCCTTAGATACCCCTTGGTCATACTGATTACCAAGTCTCTATCCAAAGCTGATTTGTAATCAGCATTATGTCCATCTGTCAAGAGTGACAAGGCAGATGCCTCCTGGATGCCATCAATACTAGACATCTCTCCATCAGTGAGAGATAAAACAATGAAAAGTGTATCACCCATCATGCAATAAGTCACAACTGCCCATCCTGAACCGCTGATGTAGAAACCCAACTGTTCAACAACTGAACTCACCTCGTTACTCCAATCTGGTGACCAAGACTCGTCTCTAGTAACTGAACCTGGGTCCCAAATCCTGCAATCAACCTCATCCTCGCCATGGGAATAGGAAATACCTTCCTCATCTAGCTCAAAAAAAGGATTATCAAATGTCAAATCAGCATCCATCTCAAACAAGAAATTGTCGATTGCCTAAAAGTTATCTAACTCGTAAAGAAACCCTGGATGATCCCAAGATCTTTTGGGACAGTTATCCAAGTCATAGGTTTGTTGTATGCTATCAAGTTCCTAAATCACCTCCTGAAAGAATTCAGACCTTTCCCTGTCGTCCTGTTCCCTGTACTGGCTAGTGACAACAATCTGATTTCTTGCTTCCTAAAGAGCAATACGTGTGTGTGTTCCAATGTACCCTGAGTAACACTAAGCTCTCTATTGAGCTTATTAACCTCATCCTCCTTTCCCTCAACTGCTCAGCATATTTTCCCGCAACCTATAACAGGTAGTCGCGATCTAAAAGTAAACACAGATATTTTAATTTCCAACCCTCAAAAGTTGTTTTGACCCCCTATAAATCTACAACATAAGATTCAATCCTTATAACACCTTGTCCTGTCTCTTTCTGAGCTTTCCTGTAAAGATCCTCAATAATCTAGTGAGTGCTATCATGGTGAACAAGAGCTGCAGTAATAGCATCGTTATTGACTTTCAGCTGACTCTTCAAGGCATGCTTCTCATCATTGTCATTTTGGGATGCATTATCTACTGGGTCATCCAAATCAGCATTATACATAAGTGAGGTGTTGCTAAAGAAGTCACATGACTCCTCATTACATGAATTGTTAAAGACATCCAACTGGTGGTCACGATCTTTAACCATATCTTTTCCATCTTTTCTTTGATCAAGTGAAGGCTGAGAATCGATGGAAGTCGGTTGCTCTTCTCTAGTAAACTATCATGTAACCTCTAGATTTGTTGCCTCTTCTTTAGCCTCTCCTTCATGCATTGATTCAATATTTGTTTTGCAATCTCCTGCTTCAATGACAACCTCATAAGGCTTTTCTTCAATAACTGGTTTAGATTTTTGTTCACTTATGGGTTGATTAATGATAGCTGGAAACTCTTCAAATAAATTTCTGCACCTATCTTGTGCAAGTATATCTCGAGCCAAATCATGATACTACTTCTTTGCCATTAAAGTCTTGTGTTGTAGCTTTGGGTGAAAGTCCATGAAACTAGAGAAGGTTAAATCTCTCTGAACCTGTGGAGGAAGTGTGTTATACTCATCATACATGCCGAGAATTTCTGTCCTTTTATCAGGTTGTGAAATCTGGGCTAACTGTTGTTGTACATTAACAAGATCCTTCGAGACTTTTTCCAAACCATGCATCTTTCCCCTATGTAATGGTTCTAACTGGCTGTTTGTAAAAGGGATTGCAAAATTTTTGAATTCTAAAACCTTCAAATACAGAGGCAACCAAGGTTTTGCACAACTGCCCCAGTTGGACTTAGTTTATTTGTTTGATTTCAAAATTGATCCATCCTTTAGTTGCTCAC
Organism: Thuja plicata; assembly: GCA_018584345.1. Classification (NCBI taxonomy): domain Eukaryota; kingdom Viridiplantae; phylum Streptophyta; class Pinopsida; order Cupressales; family Cupressaceae; genus Thuja; species Thuja plicata. Next base: position 1,466,615 of record MU225231.1, read on the forward strand.
ACAACATACATGCAAAGAGATAACAGATCTGACTTGAATTTTAACAAACCTTTTATACCACATTAACAACTAGTACAATCTGTCAAATGGTTGGCAGTCCTCTTTTAAAGAGGTCCCTTCAATCAGCAACACCCCAAGTCCACTTCAAACAGCAAGTACATTGAATAAGCCACAATCTTCTCAGTTCAAGCCATTAGTGACAACTGCACATTAGTACTTGATTTTCTCAGTCACCAAGAGTTGTTTTGCATTATCTACTAAGTATTCCCCTGTTATGTGCACAGTTTGGAGAATATATCTCCTTGGACATGATATAAGCCTCTAAAAGGCAGCATACAGTGTGCGGTCTATGCCTTCGAACCAATTCTGAGATACATGTGATTGTAAAATTCCAAATAGACCAGGGTTGTGCTATGGAATGGAAAATTGTGCCTAAATTTTCTTTCATATGGAATTGCCAGAAGGTGAAGGTTTTATATATACTGATACGACTCACTTCCTCAACTGCATTAACTCTCTCCCTATTCTCACCCCTGAATTTCTACTTACTCCCCAAATTGATCAATAGACATTAAGTCAAATAGTTGGCATGTTGCTCATGATATGATGTTCATTTGCTATTTGGTTTAATTTTCACTTGAACAACTATCAAACTTTAAGGAATATTGCAAGATAGATAATTGAGTCTTCAAACAGCTTGAGCATATACTTTGACAATTCAATACACATGAATGATGAGCCTTTTTTTTCAGAACCAATTTGCTATTTTACTATCTCAAATTATTGCAGACGTGAGAAGAAATTATTTCTGACCTCTCTTATGATGAGCTTGCCTTATCGGTTCCTTTAATTTCTTTAAATTGAATATGTGTGACCCCTTCTAGGTTCTTCGCCAGTGTTTGGTCATAGTTGTTCTAGTCTGTCCACACAGCCTGTTAAGAGGAGACAACCCCATGTTTTTTGCTCGAACCAGACTACCATCTTGTTGTTGGCTCCTGTAAACTCTTGCCCAATAACCCAGAACCAACTGGAATGACTGGAATCCCCTTTGGTGTTTCCTGTTTAATGGAATTATATCCATTGACTCAAAGTATGCTCATATATCGATCGTTAGTTCTGTATGCTCATATTTCAATCTTCTATGACACGTTTTGTTTGAGTCGTGGTTGCTACACCATCTTATGTTGGATACTATGTGGTTATATAACTCACAAAACTCGTCAAAGCTAATAGTGATTCCACCTTCAACACAAGCCTCTCCCTTAACTACTTTCGATTCTTCTAGTATCAACACACAAATCTTTGTGTCTATGAGCTGCCTCCTAATGTCGTGAATCTCAATGCAAAGCCCGACTGACGAATCATCCACAAAATGATTATCTGTGTATTCACAATGATGACTGGTAGAACCAGTTCGTATGCTAGGTGGTATTGTAGGAACCGACTAACTTCCAGCTTCCTCTTCAAACCAATTTCTCGTCGTCACAAATTTAGCAATTGATGAAATATTCAGAAATAGCTCAGAACAATAGAAATGGCTCAAAAACGGCAATATCAACACTTGGAAGAAAAACTTTGTTCCCAATGATCAATGTAACGCCTCTGCAACCAACTAATATTTCACTGTGCTAAAAAAAAAAACCTTCGTTAAACTGTTGTAAGTAGTTTATGGTCGGGGAAAGAATGCACAGTCCATGCTTGGACATGACCAAACCGAGACTAGATAACCCGTCCACTTCTGTAATGAAAATTGTCTATCCTTCCACCTACGCTTTCCCTGAAAGTGGTATCCAAGGTGGTGTCCAGCACTCCACACGGCAGCTCAGTCACTACGCCCAATCAGCTAGTGATTGTTGATTACTACGTGCAGTACTCCGTTGATGTTTTCGGCCTAAACTCAATAAATATTCATCGCTGACATTTGAAACATTTGAGTCTTCGATATTATAATCACCCTCCTCTCCATTACAATAAGCCACTAAATGAAATGGGCCCACCAAATATCACTCAGAGAAAGGACTATTGGCATTACTAGTAATTCCTTGAAGAGATTATTTTCGCAAATATTCCCTGCTGTGTGAGCAGTCTACTTGACTGCTTGTTCTAGAAAAAGAATACGAAGACCTCCTTGATATGTAAGCCAGCGTTTTAATCTATTATGATCAAACTCTGAACATATGTCTATTCTCCTGCTTGCTACATCTGAAGCTAAGAATGCCTATCCAATAACACTGAATTCCTTTACTCATAAAAACCCTTCTGTAAATCTATCTCTGAATAAACTCCACAGGTTGGCAAGAAAACCAGCTCTGATACCACTGAAATGTCCCAAACCGGATATTTTCCCAATACCCTCAATAATATCTTAGAACATTTAAATAAATACATTCATGTAGATAAAACATTGATTCACAACAAATAACCATCAAAATGTCCCAATGAAACCCTCAGCAAATATTATTGCATTATACAACAGCAATACAATAATAATGGGATTTCAACAATCCAAAATCTGAACTACAATATGCAACAGTAATATCAAATGACAAGAACCTGGAAATGCAATGGTGAACTCTGTTGTGAATCCACCTCGAGATGAACTGGGTTTCCATCCAATCCACCGAGAAAGCTTGAAGGTTTCCGTCCTCAGGTTTCAGAATCAAAAGCTGAAGCTCTCTGGATTTTCCAAGAGAAAATGAATTCATAAACTAAGCATGTCTCAAATGAGCCTCCATTCCTTCTTTTAAAGCAATCGTCGTGACTCTTCAGTTTCCTTTCTCCGTCTCTTCATATTCTCACTTTTGTCACTTTAAAGTAATACATCCATTTAATAATAAAGTGACATAATAATAAAGTAAGAAATCTCCTAGCATTAAAATGGATGACCAAACTAACTCGGAATAAGACGTGGGATAGCTTGCTGGAAAGCTCTCGATGATACGCTCCAAGTCCAATACTGAAATGCCATGAAGACTGAACTCTGACGACTTACTATAAATAGTAAGTATCTGGAAACCCTGCAGAAACTACTCTGATTGGCCTGAAACTGGAATTCCCTAGGCCAAATATCAAGCTGACCCCAGTCAAGCCCTGGTTAGCCTATTGGCCATGATAAAACGGCTAACGAGGCACAGAAATAATGTGCCCTAAAAAAGGGGACATTACACGCTCCTGGGCCTAGGGCAGAGGATCTCTAGGGCACCCTATCAAGTCACCCTATCTTATCTCTTCTTTGGTTGAATCGTCTTAAAATTGATTTAAGCAATCTAGTGATTTGATTTACATTTCCAATATATGCTTATTCCTAACTAAAGAAATCTACTTTTGAATTATGATTATAAATGATTCCTAACTTGCTTGCAGGGTCTCAATCAAAGTTAAAGGTATCTTTAAACCCTACTTGTTCTAAAAGAAAATTGTATCCTAGGGCAAAATTTGGGGACATTACAAGTCGTATCAGAGCATGTTCATGTCAGCCTAAGGGAAAATAGTTGATGCAATGAGCAATTAGGACTCTAGAAAGGGAAAAGAAGAGGGGTTACGACACCCTTGCATCTTCAAGAACTAGAAACAAACTATCCAACCAATCTCCACAATAAAAATTGTAACACGTCAAACTGAAACTTTTCCATAGAACATTACATAGATGTGTATCACACCCCCTTATCTTAAACCCTTAGGGTTGAACACCATTAATAAAATTAGATATATCATATAATTGAATTAATGTTTCTAACCTAGTTGGTAAGATTACCTCAAGAGATGGATCTAGTCCTGATAGGACATTCTTGCCTCTTGTGGGCTATGGAATGAATGTATTACCCCAAGGGATGTATCTAGTCGTGTTTGGATGTTCCTACCTCTTGTGAGCTAAGTGGTGAATTGATTAACCCAAGAGATGAATCTGGTCCTGATTGGACATTCCTGCCTCTTGTGGGCCAAGTGAGCTATGTCTACATATATTCATGTGTATGCTTGGTGTCTGGATATATTAATATGTCTACTGTGTGTATGCTTCGTGTTTGCATATATCCATGTGTAAGCTTCATGCTTTTATGTCTATGCTCCATGTTTGGTTCGTAACTAATGTGTTTCTCTAAGGAAGCGTTCATAATTAAATTAAACATATAAAAGAATGAAATTAAAAGATATAATTAAAACTTAGTTAAGTTAAACAAATGGTCAAAAGTTGTGGATAAAAATGTTGTGTCTTCCTCAAACATGAGATATAAAAGGGAGAGAAGAGAACTTCATTTGAAGGGGAAATGAAGGGAGGAGGAAAGAGGGAGCATAAGAATAAAGGAAGGATTAAGGGAAGAAGGAAGGAAAGGGAAGAAAATAAGGAAGTGACTCTTTTAAAAGGTGAAGGGTTGTGACCCTTTCGAAAGGTGGTAATTATGAAAGGGTGTGGCCATTGAAAAGGGCAGACATGGTGAAGAGATGTGACCCTTCCTCACAAAAGATATAAAGGGGAAGAAGCATCAAATGGAATGGAGGAAAGGGAGTAGAGGAGATCTAGAGCAGAAGTATAAGGAGGGATCTGAAATAAGAATTGAGAAGGAAAAGAGAAAATAAGATATGTAGATCTAGAAAAAGTGAATATGCAGATCTTATATGGGATATGTGCAGATTTGAAAAGCAGTAAAGACAGATTTGAGAAGTGAGAGATAGGTGGGGATTAAATCAGAAGTGAAAAGGGCAGCATTTGTTGTTAAACAAATGTATCTTTTCATAACCAAAGAGTGTGACCCTTTCATAAGGGCATTAACAAATGAAAGGGTGTGACTCCCTACACTCGAAGGAAATGTAAAAGAGAAAAACTTTGTTTGAAAAAAGGCATCCAAGGGAGATCGAGTTGGGAAATAATATATTTTCTCAAAGGCAACATTGGAAAGTAATGACTCAATTCTTATGAAAGGTGGTGACCCTTTACCAATAATGTATAAAGGAGAAATCATTCAAAGCATCAAGGATGACTTATCTATCATCGCTTACCAATACATAAAATCAGCACTCGCTCAATCATCATTCATCGCCCTACAAATTCCACATTCATTCAATCATCATTCACTAATAAATCAGATCATCAAATCAAAGGAAATCATTCAATCATCCATCAAACATCAATTGGGAATCAGGCAAACAGAGCAGAAATCAACTCTTCCATCAATTCAACCAGTCTATATTAATCATACAATCATCGAACCAATCAGATCTGTCATGCCCCCAATCTGACATCAGATGAACAGAAAACCCGTAGCATGAAAATTGTCTTATTAATAAGATTGACAGTTTTCTATAATCATGAAGCCTGATTAAGGAATTCATCTTCCACAATATTCTTTCCTTTGCTGTGAACCAAGAGACTCCACAATCGGCAATCTTTAGTTCTTAACCAATCATTAAGCTAACAAAGAGGCACACGATTAGTCTTGAGGAGGCAATAATTTGTTTGGAGAAGACGCCTCTCTTGGGAAGGGGTAAGAGTCTGCATTGTGACTCATTGACCTCCCCCAGCAACTATATAAGAAAGAAATTCAATTAGTGGAAGGCATCCAAGGAGAAGAAAAAGTATCAAGGAGAAAGAACAGATAATAATAATAACTTCAGATCTGCGATCCTTGGTATGAGTATTGTGTGACATATATATTGCATAATGAATCCATTTATGACTCCCCAATCTGACATCAGATGAACAGCAAACCCGTAGTATGAAAATTGTCTTATTAATAGGATTGACAGTTTCTACAATCATGATTCATCTTCCACAATATTCTTTCCTTTGCTGTGAATCAAGAGACTCCACAATCAACAATCTTTAGTCCTTAACAAATCATTAAGCTAACAAAGAGGCACGTGATTAGTCTTGAGGAGGTAATGGATTGTTTGGAGAAGACACCTCTCTTGGGAAGGGGTAAGGGTCTGGGTTGCAACTCATTGACCTCCCCCAACAACAATATAAGAAAGAAATTCAATTAGTGGAAGGCATCGAAGGAGAAGAAAAAGTATCAAGGAGAAAGAACAGATAATAATAACTTCAGATCTGTGATCCGTGGTATGAGTATCGTGTGACATATATATTGCATAATGAATCCATTTATGACTCCCCAATCTGCATCGGATGAACAGCGAACCCGTAGTATGAAAATTGTCTTATTAATAAGATTGACAGTTTTCTATAATCATGAAGCCTGATTAAGGAATTCATCTTCCACAATATTCTTTGCTTTGCTGTGAACCAAGAGACTCCACAATCAGCAATCTTTAGTCCTTAACCGATTGACCTCCCCCAACAATTATAGAAGAAAGAAAATCAATTAGTGGAAGGCATCAAAGGAGAAGAAAAAGTATCAAGGAGAAAGGACAGATAATAATAATAACTTCTGATCAGCGATCCTTGGTATGAGTATCGTGTGACATATATATTGCATAATGAATACATTTATGACTGCTCTCTATTGAATTATGTATACTGTTCCGGAATATGATATTCGTAAGTGATTGCTTATATATGTGTGTGTGTTCACACACATATTATATATATACATATATGTGTGTGTGTGTGTCGACACACATACAGACATATATACATATATCTGGATACCTCAGATTTAATATGCATTTCATTGCTGACTTAGGAACATTATAATATAGGAGATATGTATGAAAAACTATGTATGTTTTATGACTGCTGTAACCAGCCATGGTACGGGAAATGAGGGATTACATGTGGAAAAACAGTGAGGAGGTCACCTTCTAAGAAAGCCACCTCATGGTATATGACCAGAGAGTCTCATGGGGCCAAAGGGGAACAAAAGGGACTGCATTTGGGCTTAGGAAGGATGGACTTTTTGGGCACCCTATAGTGAATACTCCTCATGACCTCCATCATGATAAACGAATGCATAAGGATGTTCAATCATTGGAAGGAAGATAGAAGTGGCAAGATTGAGGAGAACGGTGATAGGACATCTCATATGGATGGCATGGGCCACATGAGGCCAAGAGGGATGGTATATCTGCTCTTGGGTCCAGGGTAGAGGATCTCTAGGGCACCCTATCTTATCTCTTCTATGGTTGAGTCATCTTAAAATTGATTCAAGCAATCTAGTGATTTTCTTTACATTTCTAATATATGCTTATTTCTAACTAAAGAAAGCTATTTATGAATTATGATTATAAATGATTCCTAACTTGCTTGCAGGGTCTCAATCAAAGTGAAAGGTATCTCTAAACCCTACTTGTTTTGAAAGAAAATTGTAACCTAGGGCAAAATTTGGGTACTCATAATTCGGACACATTACATGGATAAGTGTTATTGCTCAATGGTTCGATCTTCCTTGATTGATGCCTTGAGGTACAAGTGAGTGATGATTGATGAGTCCCCTTCAATACTTGGAGTGAATCCTCCTTCATACTTTATTGGTGGAAGGGTCACCACCTTTCATAAGGATTGAGTCACCACTTTTTATTGTTACCTTTGAGAATAATATATTATTCCCCAAATTGATCTCCCTATTGGATGCCCTCCTCAAATGAAACCTTCTCCCCTTTATATCCTCCAATGTGAGGTTGAGTCGCACCTCTTCATAATGGTCATAACCTTTCACAATTACCACCCTTCAAAAGGGTCACAACGCTTCATCATTGCTGCCCCTTTGAAATAGTTACTTCCTTATCTTCTTCCCAGTCCTTCCTTCTTCTCTTAGTGCTTCCTTGATTCCTTTGCTCCATTCTTTCTTCCTTCATATTAATGAACTCTTCTCTCTTTCATATCTCATGTTTGAGGGAGCCACAACTCTTCATGGCATGCCCCTTGACCTTTCATTAAACTTAATTGACTTTAATTATTTTATAATATATTTCATTATTATTTTTTCATATTTTAATTTTCTTATTATTAGTTATTATTAAATCCTATTTCAAAAAGGTGACATTGCATAGCTTGCCAAAACTTTAATAGATGAGGCAGCTTCTACATGTGACATGGCTAGGAGTGGCATTGCAACTAATCAATATTCAAAAAAACTGAATAAAATAATGATTTCAATGCTCTCAACAAAGAGAAATATGAAAATTATTGAATATTGAATGTAATTTTTATTTGTATTGACATTTGACAAATCACTAAACAATGAATTTATGAGTATTCGCTTTATTGAAAATTAAGAGGTATTCAAATATTTTATTTATTGGCAATTATGATTATTACTTGATACGTATGAGGTATTTTCCACAATGTGTCAATTTATGTTATTATTATGATTCAACTCTGTAATTTTTGAGTCAAACTCATTAACCCATATTTGAATTGTAGTAGATCACACAAACCCATCTCTCGTGAGAATAAATGGTCCATCTAACACTTCTTGCATCTAAGTGATGCTTATAGGGTTTAAGCATCAAAACTTTCCAAGAGGTCACTCATCCCAATTCTACATTGACTCAAGCATGCTTAATCATGGAATTTTCCCAAGATCAAGTCCACTTAGCTTTTTATCCCATTTGCAAAGCATTTTGTAGGCACCTAAAAATGTTCTCACCTAATTAAATAAATATTTTTATTTATTTAATTGTTTTATCATAATTCCTCTGTCAACAGTGGCATGTTGTGATGGTTAAGTTGTTGTGTTGTTGTTCTTGCCATCAAGGTTCAAATCCCATTGGGTATGAGATCCCCCATTTGTGAGCTCACTGGTTCATAGCTCCGGGTCAAAGCGTTTACCCCTCTAAAAAAAATATCATAATTCCTCTATTAATTAAATAAATAGTTTTAATTTATTTAATTAATTATTTAGCCTTTTCCTCTATTATTTAAATAAATAGTTTTATTTATTTATTTAATTCATTAAACTTTTCTCTCTTATAATTAAATAAATATTTATTTATTTAACTATCCTAAATCCCACCTTTTTCCACTATTAAATAAATAAATGCTATTATTTATTTAATTAATTCATTATCATTTTCTCTCTAATCCTCGCCCTTCAACTTGTTCACATGGATTATAATCTGAAATTGTAGTCATGTGACAAGTGTCTCACGTCCCTTCATTCCCCTTTTCTCTCTCCTCTTCACATGTCTAGGCTCACTGAACTTAAAGATGTATTACCAAAAGTTAATGCACCTCTTAGTCCCATCCATCCACTCATTTTAACCTCTTAATTTTATTCATTCCCACCTACCCTCTTAATCTTAGTCTTTCATCTCTTAACTTCTTAATCTCAACCTTTGATTCTTTTGGAGGCCCCTATAAGGAGGACTTTTCCTTCTCATTTAGACTAATAGCAATTGGAGTATACTTGCCTACATGCTATTGTTTTGCCTACTTGCTATCATCTTGCTATTTTACTTGCATTGTCAATCAACCACATTCCATTCCTTCATGCCATCTTGTGCTAGTACTTAAATACTGAGAGCAAATTACTATTATCCACAAGATCTTGAAGGATAGGAAAACAATGGGGTCAAGCTTATCATGTGTATAAGATATATCTTGTTAATTTGTTTACATGCACTTGATTTAGAGCTCTATTGGTGCTGTTGATTTGATTGTAGGTCTTAGGCTTGTGGTTGGGCTATTTAGGGATTTACAATAGGTCACATTTCAACATACACACTTTCAACAACTGTTGTGCCTTATGGATTCTTCATTCTCATAGCAAATAAATTCATGCAAACTACTACTCATAAAATATGGGTCCATGAGTTTGACAGGGAAACTATGCATATTGTTTTTATAAGTTTTAATATTCATATGCCAATACATATGCATACTCGAAAAAAATGTTGTACCATAACCTCAATCCCATACCCATACTCAAGATGGGGAGGGGGGCGGGGGGCGGGAATGCTGCAACAGCATACCTTAATCACCCCATACCCGTACCCATCGCCATACCAGGAACAGCAACTTAGGTTTCAAACTTTCAAGGCTTTCTACCAATCAAGAGCCGATCCCTTGAAATGCAAATTTTAGTAGAAATTCTCTCATTAATAGTGGATTCGAACAACTAAAAGTAACGAATGATCTGCTAACCTAATCAAAACGTGATAAGATACTCCACTCTTGGAGTTGAAGTCTGGAAAATTGCCCCATTTCAAATTTTTCACCTCGGGAGCAGAAGAAATTGATGGACAAATGAATTCATACGATTTCATCATTTCCATCTTTCACAAATTCCTTCGATGTCCTTTTTATGTTTGTTGTTTGGTGATGATTCTGAATTTATAAATCCATGGTGGCAATCAGATTTTTGGTGGGTTCCGTGAAATAAAATTATAATATCCGCAAGAATAATGGGACTGAACGAGGGAAGAATACCTGGAGAGAGGGCACGGCAACTACGGGAATTAGAACTGAGACGCGTTACGAGTTTTGCTGAAGCGACCGCATCGTGCAGAGGGACCATCGTCCCTGCATATCTTCGTCTCTTCATGTCTTGACTACCATTATTTTCGAACAGATTCCTCCCTCGGCGTGGAGGCCTAGTTGCTGAATTTGAGGATGCTCTGAATGAATTAAATGAAGACCTTGCAGTCCTTGAAAATGAGAATGCCCCATGTCGAGCCGCCATTCACAAAGCTTCTCAAGTGTGTTAAAGATTTAATTTTGCAGTAGCTCAGAGTTTTGAACTGGAATCAGATTTTGAGGTTTTAAAAAGACTTCTACCCAACCTTATTGTCCGACCTGGTTTTTCTTACTTGACAGTATATTTCTAAGAAGAGAATATGTTTCTCTCATTTCGCAAAAAAACCATAAGCAATTTTCGTCAATCAGCTGTTCTGCCGATAGGTGGCTTGCAAAGAGCGTCTTAATACTAAGGTTGTGAAGAAAGAAGTGATATGGGAAAGGAGTCCATATTTTGCGGTAAGGTTTAAAATTTAAATTGATTTTGTAAATTTATATCTGTCATTTATCAATAAAATAATCCTCTTTGATAAATGGAAGATATGTATGAAATGCTCAACATAAAATTTGCTTGTATATAATTGACATAAAATTTTAAATTGATTTCGTTGAATGTTTGTTTGGTTTAAAGTGTTAAATTTAGGAACCATATAAATCATATAAGCACTTGCATTGTATAAGATATAGGATAGTAGGGGTCTCTTATCTTGTGTACAAGAATTATATCTACTTGGCATCGGGCACCTTCAATCGTATACTACAATTACAGTTTAGGTCCCGTTTGGTTGCGAGAATTAGGAATGCCAGATTTGATCAAATGCTGGAAATAGTCAAATCATGGATTTGATATTCCGGTTTTTCATTTCCGGATTATAATTTGGACCGTTTGGTTCACCCGGCAGATGACTGAGAAGATGCATAAGGAATTTTAATTATTTATTTCTTAATTTTTGTAATGTTGTGTGTATATATACACACACATGTGTATATATACACACACATGTGTGTACATGTGTGTATACACATATGTACACATTTGTGTATATATATACACATATACACACATGTATATAAATACACATGTACATACATACACATGTGTGTATATACACACATACATGTGTGTAAATATGCATACACACATGTATGTATATATACACATACACACATGTGTGAATATACACACACATGTGTATACACACACACATGTGTATATACACACACATATGTGTATATATACACACATATATACACATATACACACATACATACATATACACACATGTATATATACACACATACATACACACACACACACACACACACATGTGTGTGTGTGTGTGTGTGTGTGTGTGTGTAAACATACATACATACAAGCTTTTTGTAGTGTTAGAAAGAGCTCATTTCAATTCCAATTTCGAATTCCAATTCCAGGTTTTTTAGGAAGATGTGAATGCTCATTTTGGGGCAAAATTAGAATTAGAAAATCCCTATGGGCCCGTTTGTTTCCTGGAATATGACAGGAACTGGCATTAGCATCTTCTGGATAATGCCAAAATCCATGTTTGGGTCCTTGGAAAAAAATGGAATTAGAATTCCGAAATTCTCATTTTGCCCCCAAAATGGGAATATCATCTTCCACCTAAATAGGTGGAATTGGAATTTCACATTCCAATTCCAACTTTTACAAAAGCAAATTTAATATTTCGTGGGATACGTGACTATAAAGATGTATATTATATTTCTATAAGGATGTATATATATACATGTGTGTATATACACATGTGTGTGTATATGCATGTGTGTATATATACATATGTGTGTATATACACATGTGTGTATATACACATTTGTGTATATATACATACATGTATGTGTGTATTTGTGTGTCTATATACACACATGTATAGTGTGTGTATATGTGTGTATATACACATGTGTGTATATGTCTATATATATACACACATGTATGGTGTGTGTATATATGTGTATATACACAGATGTGTATATGTGTGTATATACACACAAATGTGTGTATGTGTGTATGTGTATACATGGATACACACTTATATGTGTATATGTATGGTGTGTATATGTGTATATATATACACACATATATATGTGTGTATATGTGTATACACATATGTGTGTATGTGTGTGTATATATACACACATGTGTGTATGTGTGTATATGTACACAAATGTGTGTATGTGTGTGTATACACACACATGTGTGTATATGTGTATACATGTGTGTATATACACACATGTATACACATATACACACACATACATATATACATGTGTATATACACACACACATGTATGTATGTGTGTATATATATACACATGTGTACATGTGTGTATATATACACACATATGCATCTTCTCATTCATCTTCCGGGTGAACCAAACGGGTCAGCCCATATTCCGGATTTCATTTTGAGGATAAGCATCTTCCTGAATTGACCATATCTAGGATATGGTATTCCAGTACCCAAATGGATTCTATTTTCATGGGGTCAACACAAACATCGAATTTGGAAAATCCAGAATTTGTTAATTCTAATTCCACTCTAATTTCTGCAATTATTAGTGTGAACATATATTGATTGAGTAGATAGCAATGTGCAATGTTAATTATGTAGTAAACTTTTTGAATGGCTATAGGAAAATTGGACTAAAACATGAAAGATGTTTTGTAGCAAAATGTAACAGGTTATGTTGTTAATTGTGCACTTTCATTTGATTGGTTGAATATGAGTTGTGTGGGTTGATTCATTTCAGATGAATGGATGGATTTGATTGATGTTTAAAATTTCTAATTTGGTAATAAGTTGGTAGTTGATTGATCTGGTTGAATATTTTTCTGGTCTAAATTCTTAAATTTCTATCCTCTGGTTTTGATGATTCGATTAGTGAGCCTTAGACCTTTGAGTGTGTTGCTTGCAAGTATTTGAAGAAGTGAACAATAGTCAAGCAAATATCTCTTCACAAAATTAAGTTAATGGGGTGTCTCTATTTGTTTGATGGGACCCTTGGTAATAAATTTCTTTTATCAAGCATTTATATTAGAAAAACACTACTTATCATGGATAATCTCTTAATGTTAGGTGGGACACTTAAGATGTATCTTTTTTCTGGACTTGATATTACATTATGGGTTTAGAACATTTTATGTATATTATGTGTAAAATGTGGGTCGATTTGGAATATTGGTAGGTGGATTTGTATACACATCCTATCTCTAGAATATATTTTGAGTTAATAATTTGGTAGAAATAAAAAAGACTACAAACATAGAATGGATCCTAAGTTGTGTTTGTTGGTGTAATGAAGTGTAGGTTTTAAAAATATATAAATTACTTTCTTGAGTAAAAGGTACATGAGCTAAGTTGGCCCCATCTTGATCTATAATTATACCTAGTATAAAGATTTAGCTATGTAGATAGCCACCAAAGATGTAGAGACCTAAAGGTAATCACAATAACATGAGAAGATCAATATGACAAAAATAAATTGTATTCTCACCAAGAATACAATAGAATGGAGGGAATTCACAAGGGAGACCCCTTTCTTAAGTAGACCAAGGTGAGACATAGGATAGCATAATATTATTAAAATTGTCTTAATCTTTTGTCATGATACATAACTTGATAAATTAGCACCGACGTAAGGTGGAAAAGTGATAATCTGATATGTCCACTAAAAGTGGAAATGTTCATAGGTGGTCCTCGAGTAAACTTAAGTAACATGTGTGTTTAGGACCTACGAGAATAAATTATTAGTTGCAATGCTTAAACATACCAACACACACCCTCCCCCACCCTTTAAGTTCAACCAAGGGAGAATATACACAAATCCAAACAATGTGAGGTGGGTCTTCGCTACTAGGTCAAGCTAGGTACCCGTGTAAATACAATCTATTGCAAATGGAGAATATGAGAAAACCCAATGTGACAAAACTCCTCCCTAAAAGAGAGTCAATGAAAATTAAAAATACTCACATAGAAGAATGAGAAGAACATAACTCCATGTGAGGAAAAAGNCCCCCCCCCCCCCCTCAATGTAGAATATGCACCAATGGTAAACAATCCAAACTAGAGGTAGAAGATGGTCCATAAGCATTGAATAATATTCCTCCCCTTACGAAGAAACAAATCCAAAGGTGTATGTATAAATTCTTCCCAATACTAAAAGGAATATGTAGGAAGAAAACTCAAGATGTATGAAGTCTCTAAAAACTGCTTAAGTGTCCCAATGTCAATGTTGAAAGTTGCCCCTTCCAAATCATGGGTTATAGGTCACACTGCTAAAAAAAGAGATTCCACGATCTAGTGAAGATGAATTTAGAACATGATCCAAAGACACAATTGTCTCCTCTTAAGATAAAGAGACCTCCAAATGTTGTTCTAAAGTATCCACACTCATGTCAAACTATAAAGAATGATCATGTAGAGAATTAAGAAGAGGGTCATAATGTTCCCTTACAACAACCAAAGAAGGATCATCTCTATCAAAGAGAAGATGAATATAATCAATGGTATCATTCAAATTTGTGATAGGATTCCACAAAAAACCTATAATGTACTTCAAGTAGTCATTCCAAGGAACTGTATTTGGAAGACCAAGTATATCCTACTACACTAAATTATAAGAAGCCAAAAATATAGCAACATAAGCATTGTGAGGAGTAATAGTAAATGTGATCTTGGTAGGATGAGATGGAATTTAATGCTCAAGAATTGGATCACATGTAAGAATACCAAAGTTCAATTAGCCAAACTACTCAAGATCAAAATCCATACTTCGAGTATGATCATCATTTAAAGATCTAAAGTCATCAATAGGAACAAATTGTAAAAAGGAAAATGACCTATATGCATGTTCCACCACGTCCATAGTAATGATTTATCCACATTGGTTGATTTGATAGATGGAAAGGAGATTGTTTGTCAAGTGAGGCACACACAAAACATCATTGAAGGTATCATCCAAATATCAATAAATCCCTTCCCAATTGCATTCATATATGTAATATTTCTCATCAAAATAAATGGCATCTTGGAAGGCTCATATGAAGAGAACATAGACTGTGAAGATGGCATATGATGACAAGCTCTTGAATCTATAATTCATCTACATGAATCATGACATGTACTAGTACAAGAGCTTGTCCCTTTTTCTTATTTGTGTCAAAAGCATGACTCTTTTCCATATCAACTTTTATTTGTTTGGAAGAAGAAGTAGAAGTGGACATTCTAGAAGGTAGACCAGTTCTATTTGTCTTAAGGAGTTTCTTCAAGTCATCAATATCCCTCTTAAAAAGTGTTCTTCTTGCAATATGCACAATTAGGCTTCTCTTTCTTACATGATTCCCCCTTAGGAGAGGAACTTGTATATACTTCAATTGAATTATATGTGGATTGTGTGTTCTTCTTAGGCTTGTTCTTAGATTGCTTACATTTCTCCTTCGATCCTAGATCTCATGAATAGCCACGAAAGAATATGACTTGGATGAGTTGAAAGTGCCCATTATGAATCAACTTTTCTTGTTCAAGCATCAACATCTCTTTGAATGAGTCAAATGATGGTACAATAGAGAAACTACCCATACTTAACCGATAAGTTTGGTAACTAAAAACACAAGTTGCATACTCTAGAGGAAGCTTGTCCAAAAAATTATACACCAATTGTTCATCCTTCTTATCAATGTCACAATATTTGTGTTGTGTTTTTAGCTCATTTTCCTTAGTTACATAGTCTTGGATTGCGTCAAAATCATTAGGATCTAAATTTGTGAGATCATCATCAAATTTGTATCCCCTGATCTCGTCAACTTTGCCATACAATTAAGAAAGTATATCCCAAGCATCCTTAACTGTTCTACACTTATCAATATGAAAGATAAGATCAATTGATATATATTTCCTTAATGTTTCAAGATCCATAGTTCTTTTTTATGAGCCAATCCATTTTCTAATTAGGTTGTTATTTAGTATTTAATATTTCTTGAATAGTTCCACCAATGTAGTGAGTTAACCCATTTTTAATTAATTTACTCCATGCATTTATTTTCCTTTTGAATAATTTTGTGGAATTGAAAAAATAAACTTAGAAGGACCCTTAATTGACAACCAGAAAAAGAGAATCAAAAGCACAATCACACAAAAATCCCCCAACCTCACTCAATCAAAGACTCTCCCAAAGCAAATGATTTGGAACTTTATACTTATTGTAATTACAATTATTAGATTAATTACTTATTAATTAAATCATGTTGATTTAATTAGTTAAGTTGTTTTATTACTCTTTAGTGCTTAAGCTTTCTCTTAGGTGCATTAATAATTAATTCTTTTATTAATTATTAATCTGCAACCTAGCTTTTACCTTTTAGGGTTTCGTTCACCTTTTTAAGGTTGAACTTTGTAATTATTGTTAAGTAATTCAAAATACATTTTTTCTCTACTCTTTCGAGTTTCTCTGAGCTTCTGAGTTCTTCAACTTTTTCCTTTTTTATGCTTTCTTCCTTTAGCAGGTATTTTGCATGCAGTTATTCTTGGGCATAATTGGACAGTATTTCTCAGATCCTTCATGGTATCAGAGCCCCTCTACTGTTGCCCGGTTTGGAGTGTTTGAAGTGTGTTTTTGAAGGAGAAAATCTCAGCTTTCTCGGGGTTTTTATCTTCAATCTGTGGGTGACATTTTTTTTGGAGCATTTTGGGCCCAAACGGACCTCACCACCACGTTCAAAAGGCCCGAGAAACCAAAATTTTATATAAACTTTGTCCATTTTGGACATAGTTGAAATTTGGGCCCTATTTTTTGCATTCACGACCCTTGACTGCTTTACGAGGCAAAAAATTGCCTCGGTTTTTGTGCTACCTTGATTTTTGTGTCATCTCAATTTTTGTTCTGCCTTGGTTTTTGTGTCATCTCAATTTTCATGCCGCCTCGATTTAT
>MU225231.1:1484038-1495472 GCA_018584345.1 Thuja plicata
CCCTTGACTGCTTTACGAGGCAAAAAATTGCCTCGGTTTTTGTGCTACCTTGATTTTTGTGTCATCTCAATTTTTGTTCTGCCTTGGTTTTTGTGTCATCTCAATTTTCATGCCGCCTCGATTTATGTGCCATCTAGTTGCATGGAGGAGAGGGAAAATGATAGCCCTATTTTTTAATATTTTTTTAAAAATAAAAAATATAATGTTTTTTTAATGTTTTTTTCTTTAATAAAAAAAAAATCATGTTTTTTTAAAATAAAAAATATATATAAATGTTTTTTGTGTATTTTTTTCTTAAAAAAATATGCTATTTTTTTATGTTTTTTTTTTCAAAAAATACATGTTTTTTAATTATTTTTTTTCCAAAAAACAATTGTTGTTTTTATTATTTTTTTCATTAAAAAAATAATATTGTTTTCCTGCCATTTTGGTGGGAAATTTGGAGGCAGTCTTTTTTTGGAGGTTTTTCGCTAGTTTAGCCGAACTTCACCATTTTTGGCTGAGGTTCTTCCAGATCATTTGGTTTTTTACCTACTAGTGGTTTTTTGCTCATAACTCGAGCAAACAGAGGCATTTTTCGCCAAACGAGAAATCAACGAAAAGCTGGTTCCGAGACCTTTCTGATTTTTCTAGTTTGGTTATCTGATTTTGTCATCTTGTAGGGTTTTTTTCCAGTCAAAGTTAGGGTTCCATTTTGCACTCTGGTCACTATATCTCACTCCTTCGAACTCCTTTTTTTTTTACTTCCATGTGGCCTCAGAAAGTTGCTTCCATTCTCTTTCTTCTTTTATGGGTCTCACACCCAATTTCTGCTCCTTGTATCTATGTATCCAGTTTTTGCTTTATGGCACTCTGGTAGATATCTTGGATGTTTCAGGTCTTGGGATCGTTTCCTTTTCTGAACATTATATACATCTTTTTTCTATAGCTTGTTATGCAAACGCATGGAGATAAAGTGTCATCTGATGCATGCTTGGGATTCTATTGTACTCGCACTACATGATAAAGTGCCATGGGGGGGTTTGATGTTTGCTTTATTTTTCATCTACCTTTGTCAAGTGAGTATCCCTTCCATGACATTAGCCTCATGTGTGTGAGAGACTGATCATCCTCGACACACTTTATTTGTGCTTATACGTTCTTCATCATGCAGTGTTTCTTGGTCATCTATTTCAGTGTACCTGTCATACCTCTCCCTGCTCAGCATTATGGGGGGTATATCATGTTGGTTCTAATGCTTCCCTGGTTCGATGGAGTGATCTATGTATTCAGTATTTGTTCCTATGTACTAGGAGGATGCAGTGGCTGGGTACCTATGCATTTCAGTGAGATTGACCATTTACCATATGGACACTCTTGTTTCATTCCTGTTTGGAGGCATTCTTCCATCTTTGATTGATCATCTCTTCAAGTTTTGTTTACATTCTTCTCTACCTAATCATGTTCTATTCAATAGAGGTTCCAGCAGTTACTTTTCGACAGTGTTGCAGCTTCTTGCTTCAGAGGTGTTCTACATGTTCCTTCTGTGTTCCTATTTTCTGGGACATTCTCTAGTTTGAAGGCTTCTTCAGTCCTTCTCTAGGCTTCATCTCTTTTTGGAGTAGGGTTTTTCCCATGTGGTTTTCTCTATTTCTCCTCTTTACAGAGATTTTTGTACTTGAGTACCTGATCAGGCCTTGTTACCAGGACCCATTTTTTTCCTGCTTTCATAGTTGTGCTAGGTTAGCTTACCTCCAGAGCTTCGCTTAAGTGGGGGGGGGGGGGGTTNCTTAAGTGGGGGGGGGGGGTGTTAGAGTAATCACTTATTAATTAAATCATGTTGATTTAATTAGTTAAGTTGTTTTATTACTCTTTAGTGCTTAAGCTTTCTCCTAGGTGCATTAATAATTAATTATTTATTAATTATTAATGTGCAACCTAGCTTTTACCTTTTAGGGTTTCGTTCACCTTTTTAAGGTTGAAGTTTGTAATTATTATTAAGTAATTCAGAATACAATTTTGCTCTACTCTTTCGAGTTTCTCTGAGCTTCTGAGTTCTTCAGCTTTTTCATTCTTTATGCTTTCTTCTTGTAACAGGTATTTTGCATGCAGTTGTTCTTGGGCGTAATCGGATCAGTATTTATCGGATCCTTCAACAATGACCAGTTGCAAAACAAAGGCTAATTGGACTTATAATTTCAATACTTACAATTGTCACAATTAGGCTAGATTAGACTCTGATCATATAAGACCAAATTATAATACACATGCATTACAATTGCCAAATAAGGTCATGTGTTGAAAGTACATTTTTTACTACAAAAGAATACCACCACTATAAAGTACAAGAAAAAATATTCATTTTTATAAAATTGTACATGAAAAGGAGTTTGTATGAGCTCAAACGAAGAGCAAAAGTTGCAAAAATGGGGATTTACTCAACAACATTTGTGAAAAATTCAATTTCTTAAAAAACATAAGCACCATAATTAGAAAATAACCACAACATTGGGAAGGGCACGGCCCAGTACTAGATGTATCTTTCCCTCCAGGTAATATGCCTAGAATTTATAATTCATTGATAGTTAAGGATAATGATACAACTAGTCAACCCCAAATCAAAAAACATTACTATAAAAAAGGAGTTTGAGTGACCGAGATTGGGCATTGAAGTTGGTCTGTCAATTCCACAACTTAATTGGAGGGGGCAGGTTGGAGGGAGGTATCTGTCAATGTCACCTTGCAGTGATGTTGATATCAACAAGCACTATGATTAATATCCTCTCCACGAATATAATATTCCTCTTTAAATTTTTTATTTGAAAATATACACGTCTATTTTAAAAAATTATGTGCAAGGCTGAGTGAGTGAGGGGGGCACATGGCCTCACCCTAAACTCTATACCTAAGTTGGTATGTGGGTTGTACATGTACTAAAAGCTAAAAAGTGACAATTTAATTAAATGTAATACTTTAAATAAAAAACATGTACCATGTGTAAGGCTTGTGCAAGTACTTGATTGCGTAGGTACCTTGTTTTCTCTTCTTTTTTAAATAATTCACGAAAGTCAAAGAAAAAATATTATTTTTTAAATTGTACTTGACTATAATTATGATGTTTGTATGGCCATGGAGGGGACAAATTTTTTAAGGCGCCAGGTCAAATACTTTGTTCTGGATAAATTGACAATCAATCTTAGCTAATTAGGGTCATCTAACAATAATGAAAGGGTCAATTTTAGTCCAAAATGCTTAGAAATTGCAGGTACCTCCCAGATCTAGTAACCAGCTCCTAACTTCAAACCCTTTTAGATTTGTTATTCTGTGTATGATTTGGATGAAACAAAAGGCAAAACTAACTTTATCAAACCTTCTAAATCCAATGGGGACCTCAAATTTACACCAACAAGATTTGATTTTGAACTATAATAGAAAGCCACAAAAAACCCAAAAGGCATAAAAAAATAACACTCTAAATCTCTCAAAAGGCTATCCAACGACACTCAACAAGATTTTATACCATGTAATATTAGGTTATGGAGATATCCACCCAAGATCTAGAGGTCTAATGATAATCACAAGCACGAGGGAAGATCAATATGACAAGAATAAATTATATTAACACCAATAATGTGAATGAATGTACAAAGGAGACCCCCTTGGTTAAATAGGCTAAGGTGAGACATATGATAACATAAGATTATGATAAGTGTCTTAATCTTATGACATGATACATAAATTATAACTTATCACTACATAAAGTGGAATATCTACTAAAGTTGGGAATGTTCCTATATAGTATATAGTAAACTTAAGTAACATGTATGTTTAGGATGTAGGAGAAGAACTTGCTAGGTACCACACTTAAACACACTAACATACCCCACCCTAATATCGGACCTTCTCCCCTAAATAAATTATAATGTAGTGTTCGTGTGTGTGTGTGTGTGTGTGTGTGTGTGTGTGTGTGTGTGTGTGTGTGTGTGTGTGTGTGTGTGTGTGTGTGTGTGTGACTATACAACATACCCATCTAAGTGAACAATAGTTCAGTAGGATCACAAAATTCCAACAAGGTTCACCTAACATGAACTCTAGCAACTTCAACATAATTATAATTTATTTTTTATGGATGGATATTTGTAAAATGCACAACAGACCACATTTAAGGGCACATTAGATTAGTAGGAGTGTTGGTGCCCAAAAATGATGGTTTGGATTTCCTATGGACTTGTCAATCCAATGTTGGGAAACCCAATTGTTTTTGCCAACTAACAAGTTAAACCAAATGGAGGTTTGAACTTCTATAATTCTGGCTCTACAAAGCCAAGGCTAGTAGGCTTGTACCTTAACCAAATCTGTTGATTCAAAGGCTTTTTATAGTAGATAACTAAATATAAAACGTGTGGATTCTCTCAAGGTGGCAAATAAACTTGAGAGGAATCAAATTGTAAGTATCTCAATCAATAGTATATTGAATGTTGCAAAAATTGAAATGCTTTGATTAATAGTAAATGTTTGACAAAAGGTATATAAAATGAAGTAGATCAAAGGAATAAAATATCACAAAATTTGAACAATGAATTGAATGACTATATTCCAATTATTGATAAGATCAGTGCCTTGCTCCTACTTGGGCAATGGATTTAATTCTATATCAATCCTATGTACGCCTCATAGACAATTTTAATAACTTATATATAACAAGACCATCATTTCAAGGGCTTCTACATGAATTATAATTGAAACCAGAATATACAGTTAGTTCTACTGAATTTAACTCTGTCTTTGAGAGACCAATAGAATAGAGGAAATTCTGTCAACCATACCTTTCAACTGATGATCAAACTGTATATATATATTTCACATTACAAATAACATAAGAATTCAACATAATGAAATAATCCATTTAAATAGATTTATCTGAGAGACTAACTGAAAAGAATTGAAAACCATTACCACAGGTGAGAGAAAAAACACTTATCTCTTTATTAATGTTGAAAAAATAGTACATCAGAGTTCATGTTGCAGTTGTGATCAAATTCTATCCTATGAAAATCTATATTGTATTGTGTCATTTGTATTGATCATGGTATCCTTTAAATAGAGTCCAAGGATGCATACAAGCTACATATCAACACACCCACTCAAAACTAATACCTAATCCTAAATCAACAAATGAACATTAAAAGTTTACAATGTATAATATAAAATATTAACCGTCCAAAGGTTAATATGTTTAATAAATCAATCTTTCACTAACGTTTCTTCTGAAATGTCATCTATTGCTTCATGTGAAAAGTGTTATATTGTTAAATATTTTATAAATAATCCCTCCTTTGTAATCTTTTAACAAAACTCAATTTTGATTAAATTCAAATTTCTTAAGCTTCCATAATGTTCTGCACAAAAAGGAATAAATTAGTTAAATTTTCATTAGGGTTTTTAGGAGTTTAATAAAACTTTATAAATTTTCCTAAAATAGTCCCTTTTGAAAATTTAATCAAACATAAATAATTGATATGTCCTTAGTAATGTTTACCCTAATAATGACTTCAAATATTAACATGGGTAAAAGCATTTACTATTAGAAAGTATATATCTTCTCACCCTAACCAATATTTTCAAGGAATATAATAGAGCAATCGGTAAAAGGGGGGAAATGGGTAGTTAGGGTAGTTAAGGGGTTGGCTTGAGAGGTTGAGTGTTCAAGTATTTCTCCCCACCCTTTTGCTCAATAATGATTGTGTAAACATTATCTATATGCACAAAAATAATCATATTGCAAATCAAAAATATTCTTGGGTAAGATATACTCCCTATAGAATAATTTAATAATTTTTTGATTAAATATCCAGCATCTCCCTTAAGTAATTTTTGTGCATGTAAACAAAATTTTCACTTTAGAAGTTATTCCACCAATATAATATTTATAAGGAAAGTAATAATTAATTTATAATGTTTCAATCTAACTCCCCTTATAACATTTTAGATGATAATTAATCTTCAAAGTATGAAGGTGAGAAATACTCCCTTTGCGGTGGTGTCATGGTTATGTAATTTTCATCATTTTGATAAAATTAGAATCTTTAGGTTTCCACATATAATGTGTTGAACCATTAGGCTATTAATTGAGCAAATTTGTGTTCACAAATTTAGGTGTCAACAGTGGCTCCAGTTGGGGACGTGTGTCCATGCCTGGGCACAACGAGAATCCGGCTTTCTCTGGAGAGCATAACACTCAAAACATAATGTTAACATCATACCAATATCAAAATGTATCTTGAATAAGTAATAGAAATCAAAACTATTAAACTTAAATCATGATGAATCAATAATATATATTAGAATACTTATTTGAGGACAAGATCAAATTAAAGAGAAATTGTTTCAAGCATTAATGACCTTTGTAAAGACATCTCATAATAATATGTTTTCCTATTAAAAATGTAAATAATAAAATCATAGGAAAAACAATAATATTTTAAATATCAAAATAATGAAAGAAATTTTTATTACCTCAAAACTTACCTGAATTACCCTTTTCAACAAAGATTATTACCTTTTACAACATTTGAAGAAAAATGATTTATTACTCCGATGTCCATTAGGTTTACGTTTAGGGATCATTCATAATTAAAATTTTAATCATTTTGTCGTTGGTCTATCACCTACCAAACTGCATATAATAAGCTCTCTCATGTGCCTACATTATTGTGCATTTGTAATGTTATCCAATTGTGCTTCAACGTCCACACACATCCATATCATTATTTCACTTGATCTGTCTTTCTTCCCTAAACACTATTTTTTCTCTTGAAACTATACCTCTGACATTAATAATTTTACTGTATTTTCCAATTTCGAAATCTTCCACAAATAAAACCTGTATGTAACTGGATTTTTTTATTTTATTTTTAATCCAATGGATGATGCACAAAAATTGCAAAATATTGTATCTTGTTCTTTGAGATAATCAAAACATTTGTATTGTGCTTCCAGTTGCAGTGTGCAATTCTACATTTGCCAATTATATTTGCTTGAAAGTTATGAGACTTTCTTCAATTTTATGACTAATAATAACACTTAAGCCCATTGACAAAAATTTCATTTGTTGTTACAGAATATGTTGGTCATTTTTGGAGATGTCTGGGCATTTTTGAGGTTGTGGGCACCTCAAAAACATGCAAAACTGCAACAAAATTGTTTTCCATCCACGGGATAAAGTTTGAGAACCATTTTACTAGTGTAAACAGTCATTTACAACTAAAAATTGACTTCAAGTTTCTGCTCAAATATTAAAAACGTGATTCATCTTTTCAACATAAATAAAATTTTGTTTCTTTCCCTTTATAATTCCACAGAGCGAGTAGATAGATGATCCAAGACACTTTGATTTATATAGTGTTCCAAACAATTATTTTATGCTCCTCCACTGTGTTTGCAAAGTATCAACACCTGCTTTGTTAATGTTTTACCAATAATACATTCTCGAGAAAATCATTGTACTTCATTCCCAAAAATAATATTTTCATAGTGTATAAAAAAATACTAAATATTAAGATTCAAATGCATATCAATACGAAAAATATATCAGGAAAGAAAAATCAAAATCTGCAATATTAACATCAATACATACTTTTTAAGATGCGGGAGAACATTAAATATTAAAAAGACATGAGAATAAAATATACTTCCCTGAATTTTTCTTCATGGCTTTGTGGATGCATTTTATTTTCCAGAGTTCACAGTAGACATGTGTTTTCTTACCTTCTGCTGCAAGATCTATCTTGCTAATTTTATTTGCCTTGTATAAACATGTTGGCCACTTTTTAGAAATCTGGGCAATTTCAAGGCTTATACACACTCCAAAATTATTAGAAACAATGTATAAATGACCTCCAAGTTGAGGTATATGGTCCAAGTAGTCATTTTAAAAATAAAATCATTATTTACAACATACATTATGTCCCAAAAAATTGCTCCAAATATTTGCACGTGAATATAATTGCTTGCACATTTATGAGCATTTTTTAGGCTCCTAGCATCTCAAAACACACAAAAGTATCAAAAACTTATTTACCATATATAGTAAAAGGTCTTGGGGACATTTGGGAGGTATAAACATTCATTTGCAAGTTATAAAAGACCTCAAATCTTTGCTTGAAATTAAAATACGTGATTCATCTTTATTGAACATCAAGAGAAACAAATTTATTTCCTTCCGCTCCAAATTGCTTCATTATTTTATGTTGATATAATAACTATTTTATTTACTTAGAATTTAGTGCACAATATAATTGTAAAATAAAGTAATATTATAATATATATAATAAGATGATTGTAATATAATATAATAATGCAAAATTTGTAACTGTACATGAGCTCTTAATATTAATTTTTTTAATTCCATATGTATACGAAAATGATCATAGAAATATAAATGAAAGGATAATTTCAAAAGGGTCTGCACTTAAAATGCAAGAAAACACAAAACATTAAGAAAAATTGAAGATATACTTACCTGTCTAGTGAAACCTTACCTCTATCAAAAACTTTGTTTTGGTCATATAATATTTTATGCCTTCTTGAAACGCAGTGAGCATAATTTTCATGCCAATCTTCATAATTCCCGATGTAATAAATGTGTTCACCATGTGATACATTTTATGATTGTGTGATATCTTTTGGTTCTTCAAGTGTAAAGACATCATCTTTATGAACATTATTCACTACCATTTCCTCCTGTACATGTGATTCATCCTACAATATTTTGCCCTCACTATTGAGGAAATTTGAATAATTTTCGAGACCTTTCACGGAAATATTTCCTTCTTGAATTATTTTGTCCATTTGAAATTTATTTTCCATTTCATAAAAATGTATTGATTCACCAACACGTCTATATGGTAAATTGAGAAAAAATTGGACCATTGTTCCTGGCATATTTCTGATATTCAATGTCCAATATATCTAAAATTTCTTCTATAGTGAGAAAATTTTCATCTTGATCCACTTCATTATTTGCATCTACTTCACATGTTAAATTGTCAGAAGAGTTAGCCATACACGAACCAATTACTGGTTCCCTATCCTCAACATTGTCTTCTCTAATGGATACACCACAAAATAAATGTCTAATTTTCTAAAGTATGAGGCTATGGATAAAGTTATCATTTCCTTCACATGTCTGGTAAGTATTTTCTTCTTCATATGCATCCCGGGGAGGTATGTAGGGTTCTTATTCCATAGTGAAATTTTGATTTTATTCATAGTCACAACACTCATTGTCTTCTTCATCACTTGCATTATAAAATTCATACATGAACCATTCTACAAATTCCTTCCATGATGAAATGCTATGTGCAGGTAATGACTCATATGCTTTTCTTGCATAATCCCTGAGCGTTTTGGCAAATAGAATCATCACCTGACCTTCTTCATCAATTTCATAATCTTCTATAAATGAATAGAATACTTTTAAATGCCATTTTACTGATTCATTATATTCACCGTAAAACCTTGGTACAACTTGTGTAATTTGCAAGATTAACTTATCTGGAAAAATATGAATTCTCTGAAATTCAACGGCCTGATGCCATATGGAATATTTTCTTTGATACATTCTGTAGTAAATTCTCTGTTACTAACTAGGGGATCAATATTCATTCCCTCTAGGTTCTTTCGCTCGGTGGAGTCACTGATAACTTCTAACATATGGGGTTGCCACCTTCTTATCAGAAGGAAAATACAAACTGATCTTAAATTCTTAATCCAGTGGAGTCACTTTCTTAAAAATTTATGTAGAGTCACCACCCTTGTCTTCGAGGGAAAAATTTAACTTGGTATTATGAGTTCTCTCACTTCCAGCAGAATGTAACTCTCTGATCACCAAACATTCTGAGTAATGTTTTTACAAACAATTCACCAATTTAATGTTTTTACTTATGCTTACCAAGTTATCAAAGTTAACATGACATAGCCTCTTATGCCATAACCAAACATCATTATATTGTGCAAACAAGCATGTCTCTTCAGCTGAGTCTAGATAGAATAAGTTACCTCTAGTCTGCTCACCACTTCCAACTAATTCTCCATTGGCATCATAGATCTTTTCTTTCCTGTGATGGAATTCAACTCTGTAACCAGAAGTGTTCAACTATGCAACACTCAACAAGTTATACTTAAGATCATCAACCCAATACACATCATCACATCTAATCTTGTCAGTCAGTTGAATTGATACTTTCCCTTTAACTCTACAAGGTGTATCATTACCAAACTTAACATATCCACCTTTACATTGATCCAAGGTTTCAAATTTGTCCTTATCACTAGTCATGTGATGTGAACAACCACTATTAATAATCCAACGATCACCTTTACTCATATAAGAAATTAGTGGAATTTTCTCATCATCATCAGAATGATCTTTCATTACAACATACACAACTTCTATATCATTTTCACCAAATTTATCAGATTCACTGTCAGAGGCTTCTTCAGCTATATAATAAGATTTCTTACCTTTGTCTTTGTAATCCTTGTACTTTCTGTAGTCTCGATCATCCTTTTTGTCCTTATACTTTCTATCTCTTCTTTCATCTTTCTCATTCTTATCAGGACATCTAGCAGCAATATGACCAACTTTGTTACAAGAAAAACAAATAATAGGAAGTTTACCTCTGAATTTTCCTTTTCCTCTAGCTAGTCTCCTTGCCATAAGTGCCTCAAGCTCTTCTAGATCATCATCTGAAGTGTCATTGTCAATGCTCACACATTTCTTTTCTTTCCTTGATTTTCTGATGACCATCTATGACTTGAATGCAAATTCAACAGTTTGTGGAGTATAGTTGTCAAAATTTGACATCTCAAATGCAGTAAGTCTGCCTACCAAACTTTCTAGAGTCAAATTGTTGTTAGGAGTACATCTCAGTTCTTGAATTGCAGATACTCTAATAGCATAAATAGGAAGAAGTGTTCTCAGTACCTTTCTCATGATAGTTTCATCATCAACAGTTCCCTTAGCTCCTCTAATAACATTTACACTTTCCTTTATTCTATCATAATATTGCACTATATTTTCTCCTTCTTGCATTGTTAAATCATCAAACTTACCTCTCAAGCTTTTAGATTTGGATCTTAGTACATTCATATCACCTCCATAAATGGTTTGAAGGGCATCCCACATCTGCTTTGTGCTTGTACAGTCCTTGATGTCCTCAAATTCATGATAGTTAAGGGATGATGCAAGTTCCAACATTGCTTGATTATGTTCATGCTTTTCTCTTAATTATGTAGCATTCAGAACTCCAGTAGGGGCTACATATGCTTGTTCAATATGTCATTTAGCAGAATCACCAATACCAGCCAAGTGAAGTTTCATCAAACTTTTCCATGCAGGAAAGTTATCCTTGTTAATCTTCGGTCCATCCCTTTTATACATCTTGATCTTTAT